>CM029019.1:203513513-203624893 GCA_016801055.1 Panax notoginseng | reverse complement strand
GGGTCTTACAAGGATGATGACAATGATATAAGAATTCAATAAAAACAAGTTCAAGAATTAATTTTCCAAGAATTAACAACGTCCAAATTGTCAACATGATACTGCTTTGTGGAGTAAAATTCAAGAATACTTAGAAGAATATTTTCATGAAACGATACTGGATGAACCGCAACTACCAAGGATATTCCACAAATTCCATGGAGTATAGAAGTCAAAACATAACCACTGAGTATAATAAAGAATGGAATAACAAAAGAAATCACCATGCATGCGATAGACCGCACAGACAGTTTATTCCAACAGAATAATAAATAATGGAACCGGGTCCGGCGTAAATGCACAGACAGGATATTCCGACAGAATAATAAATAATAAATCAGGTCCGGCGTAAACGCACAGACAGGATATTCTGACAGAATAATAAATAATGGAACCAGGTCCGGTGTAAAATACACAGACAGGATGTTCCAACAGAATAATAACAAGATGGAACCAGGTCCGGTGTAAAACACACAGACATGATGTTCCAACAGAATAATAAAAAAACGGAACCAGGTCCGGTGTAAAACACACAGACAGGATGTTCCAACAAAATAATAATAAAGAATGTCACCAAGTATAGGGTAGACCGCGTATACAGGTTATTCCAACAGAATAATAAGAAATGGAATAACAACAGTTCTCTTCATAAATAAGAAAGAATAACACCCCTTACCGTTTTCAAGAAGAGCTGAAATAAGGAAGTAGTTAAGTAGCAGAATACTCTTCTTCTCTCTCTCCCTAAGTTTCTCTCTCTAGAGTTCAGTGAATTCGTAAGAAATAATGAAGGAATGAGCTGCTATTTATAGAAAAATAGAATGCATAGTAACTAATCCATGAACGGTCCAGATTGATTACTTTAATCTGACGGTCCATATTTAAAAGAAAAATCTTTTAAATAAAATATAATATATTCTATTTCTAGAATAATTTTAATAAGTATTCTGTTTTATATAAAAAGATGTTTCTGTTTTATTACGTTAATAATACGAATAAAATAAAAACGTCATTATCGCTAAATAATTCATATTATTAGCTGACAATAATTGAATCAAACTGAGTGACTTCTCACATAAGCATTAATAATCAATACCGTGTGCTACTATGCAACCACACGTATTATTGTACTTTTACTACCGAGTAGTTCAACAGTAACAATGGTAAAACTTCCGCCGTTATTTTTAATAAAATATTTTTGTCGTTTTCTCAATCCGACAATAATTCCATTGTGGGGTCCACTAATGATTGTGCTGTTGTACGATATTTCCTGTTAAAACGAATATTCCCCGACCAATCGAATATTATATAACACTTGCGTACTTTGTAAAATTTATAAATATTACCCACAACTATAACATTATATCAAATTAACTCCATAATATTCAAAAATAATATTTATAGAAAATTCATCTTTATTTATAAAAGTTGGGGTCTTACATTTTCCAACAACGTACTATTTAGTTTGTATAATTTACACATGTCACCCACAACTATAACATTTATTAAATTAACACCTTACTATTGAGAATAATATATAAAAAAAATTAAATCTTGTTACAGTATATGAGAACCCGTATTTATATAGTCTAAGTTAATAATGGATCAGTACCCATATATATATATATATATATATATATGAACTTATTTTGTAAAAAATAATTTGTCAAGGCTAGTACTTGGTATTATGTCCTTAAGACAATTATGCCCTCCGTATGGTGCTTTAGAATTGATAACACTTGTCTCCTAGGATACAATGATATCGTATGCCTTAGCAGCACTACAAAAGGAATACACAACGAACCAAAATTAAATGTTCTAACTCTCTCTCTTATATAACTATGAAACTGATGGAAAACAGAATATTAAAATGACTAATTATGCTAATTGCTTGTGAATTGAATGATTTTAAAAGTTGACCCCTCCTATCTATTTATAGGAGGTTTAGTTACCCTTCGGATGGGTGCCTAGCCCGTTGAAAGGGCATGGAATGCTACTGAAAAGGTACTATTTGTATCTTTTGGTCAAAACGACGTAGTTTTGACCATTTACAGAATAGGCGCAACTATTCAGACATATAAAACGACGTAGTTTTAGTATTAACAGAACCAAAACTACGTAGTTTTAGACTTAGTAGAAAAGGCGCGACCAAAACGACGTAGTTTTGGGCCGCTCGTTCAGACTTGTACCCTTTCAGACACCGCTTCTCAAAACAACACAGTTTTGATAGTATAATAATAAATACCGCTTATCAAAACGACACAATTTTGATAATTCTCAAAACAACACAGTTTTGAAATAGAATTAAATAAATAAATTTTGTCTAACAAATTATATACAGGACCCAGACCCCCGAGCCGGCCAGGCTGGCCGGACGACGGCGGCGCGCGCGTGTGGGTTTGAACCTAGCCTTGGCTAGGCCCTCTCCCTTCCACAAAAGTAGGGTGTCCCTTGGGGCCCAAACCCAAGAGCACTTTCCTTGTATATAAACATATAAAATATTTAATTCCTAACCTATGTGGGACTTGGTTTTTCCCACATGTATTTATTACCTTTTATCATTTTCAAGTGTGATCTTTGAAAGTTAATATCTCATTAATTAATTACTCTATGGATTTGAGCTTCCAAATACTTAATTTAATCTACTCATGGAGTAAAACACATTAATATATTGAATCATTAAATTAATTAATGATACCCATATTAAATTAGGTTCAAATTCTAATATATATATATATATATATATATATATTAATATATAATATATATAATATATAAAAGCAAAAAGTAAATCAACTTTGTGCCTTTAAGGTGACAATAACGGGTCACGTTGTTGGATACTCCATATATGTTTTTGTTTCGAATTCTTTAAAACTAATAGTAATCTGAAAAGAACAATTCAACAAATTTAGTGAGACAGGTTGTTGGATACTCCATATATGTTTTTGCTTCGGATTCTTTAAAACTAATAGTAATCTGAAAAGAACAATTCAACAAATTTAGTGAGACACTGAGTTCAATATTGTCGAATATATAAGAAATATGACATGAGAAAACAGAATAATGATAACAACGTGCAAGACAATTTTGGTACATGTTATTGAAAGTAAATTTGAGATATTTTTAAATTTAAATTTAAAATAATTAATTTATAATATTTATTATTATATTGATAAAAATTTAAAAAAAAATAATTATTTTTAAGTTTAAAAATATTTTAAGTTGACTTCAAAAAATTAATAATGATCTATTATTTTGAAACAGAAAAAAATAATAATTTAAGATAAATCATAAGAGGATTTCTCATATATATGAGAGAATATCACACATCGATATTAAAATATGAAACATATAACAATTAAAATATTTTGAGACTTAGATACTATATTTGATCATTAGAGTGATTTTCAAATATTTAATTAAAAAAAATTAGAATCCTGCTTATAGAAAAACAGAAATGAATATTGTTGATATGACACCAGTAAACAAGAATTTGAATGAAGTAATACTCCTGCACTAAACCTGAAGGTGCACCATCCACAAGGACCACAACCATGGACTTCTGAATAAATCATATTCCTGAGAGTTCTATTTTTTATTTTCTTATCAAGCATGTATTACATTAAGGTTTGGCTAGGACATGTTTTTCAATGATTATTTAAAATATAAAGTATTTTAATACACTCACTACTTTTGTATCTCAGACCAACATATTTGTACAGAAATTATTTCAAAAAATAAAACAACTTCGTTTCTTTTGATGATAATATTAAATGATGTACTGTTTTTGAGTTTCACTACAAGAAAAAAAAATTTCGACGGAATTATTTTGGACAGAATTTATTCCTTTGGAATTATTGAACATAATTATTTTGGAATTAGGATATTTTCGACAGAATTCCGCCGGAATTAGGCACAATCCTTGGCGCCAAGTGTTCCCACCAGCGCGCGTACTAAATTCGACGGAATATATGTTAAGTTCGACGGAATAAGCAGTCGAAAATAAAGTAAAATCGACAGAATTTCATCGAAAATAACCCCCCCCTTTTTTTTTAATTCTGAGCAATAAATTTTGTATTTGCATGAGTTTTGTGGGACCCTGATTAACAGTGGATTGAAGGATTTTTTTTCTTCCAGTTATTTTGTTTAGTTTTGATAACACACTTCATTATATGCTTTGGAGCTTGTTCATGTTATTGTTAGTGTAATTTGAATCTGTTACTGAATTTGTCAGTGAATTTGTTAGTTGTTCAGGTTCGTGTAATTTAAATGTTTGGAGATCAAGCTTGTTCATGTTACTGCCTATTTTTCAAATTTGAGTATATATAATTGTTGAATTATATATACTTGTTAGTTGTTCATCAGATTTGTTGATTGATTGGTGTTGGTGTTGGTGTTGGTGTTGGTATTGGCATTTTGTCTTCATCTTGCCTTATTCTTGTTGTGTACGTGGATTGCCTTATTTCTTCATATTGTTATATTTGTTATATCTGACGACGAAATTTCTGTCAAAATTCTGCAATTGCAACATATGCGGGCCCTTCTTTATTATATTAATGGCGGCGGTGTCAGAGAGGTTTGGTACGGATTCGATATTCCGTCATCAGGACTGCCCAGCCGTGCTCGCCTCCACTAGCTTGCTCAGGACATTGCAGCTGAGGCCACTGTCGAGAGTATGGGTATCCCTCCGGAAAAGTACGCTAGGTGGTCCGGATGGTGGTTACCCTATCCATGGACCCAACTTTTGGGTCGATGCTAAGCCAACCTCAGACAACTCATGTATACTATTCATTTAAAGTTGAATATTCTACATGTTATTTAATTTTTATGTAGTTGTATATTTAATTTTGTCATATGGACTAATGAGTTATATTTTTATTTGTATCAATAGGGTGGCGATCCCGAGCAGGGTGGCGATGCAGAGGAGACTGTTGATGCCAATCACGAGCAGAGGGACGACGTCGATGATTTTCATACACCAGAGCAGCACCGTCGACGCCCGCTCGATGATCCTTCTCACACCTGGGATAGTATATATACTACTATCATGACTAGTTTTGTAGATGTTTTGTACATATTTTATTCATCTTTACTTTAGTTTAGCTTAATAGGATGTAAATCCTCGTAGTTTAGTTGATGTTTGACGTATTGTAGTTTAAACATTGTAATTTAATGTCATTTTTGTATATCTTATGGAAATTAGTTTATATTTATTATTGTTGGCCATGGTAATTCATATTGAACTTGTATGTGAACATATAAGCCAGTTATTACTACTGTATGTACATGTTGGATAGTTATAGTTATATTGTATGTGTTGTGGGGATAAAACAGGTTAATTTACAGGTATCAAAATGTGGGTTAAAATATTGGATATTGCCAAAACAGAAAAAATATTTAAAAAAAAAAACTTATTCTCGGCGTAATTTTAGATTTCCGTCGGAATTAAGCTTCCCTAAGGCCAGTTAGCGATGCCACGTGGCAGTATTAAGATCAACGGACTAATCCCAACCGAAACACTTCAATCGAGAATATACTAATTTCGACATAATATTGGTCAAAATTTGTTTCGTCGATGTTTATTATTTCTGGCCGAATTTTTGACAAACTCAATTCCGACGTGTCCATATCCGATCGAAATTCCGACCGACTATTCAGTCGGGATCAAATCTTTCTCTTGTGGTGTTTATAATTACAATTTCATTATCATATCATTATTATTATAAACTAAACTTTTAATAAATTTAGCGGTATATATGAAACAAAAAATGTATACCTATAATTTACATATTCAGTGAGACTCTTTATATATATATATATATATATATATATATATATATATATATATATATATATATATATATATATAACATTGATAGGCGCCTTGTTCAATGTTGTAATGAAGGATCCCTTTCCCTCTGATTTGGTGGTCACCAAACGAAGGTACTGGATATGAACTGTAATTCTTTCTACTTCTTGAGGAAGGTTAATTTAATTTCTAAGAAATTAAGCAAGAAGTTTAATTATAACCATTTTGATCATATATATGCATATAAATATGAATATTAATGTGCTTGCTTGCTAACTTCTTGGTGCGTACACATGTACAGAAACATATCATAATCTTCTTTAGCAACATGAAATATATATAAATATTACTCCCTTTGTTTCAAAAAAGAGTTGCATTTGCAATTTTTTTTTTGCTCTACAAATTGAAAGAGTTCAATTTCATTTTGAAGATCATCAGCATCACATTACAAATGTGACATTTTTTGAGGAACAATTAAAATTTTTTGAGGAAAAGAGATATAGAGAGATGACTAATTAATTAATTAAGGTAATAGATGATATACATATACAAAATACATGAAGAGTTATCAACATTTTAAAAGCTTTAATTAGTTTCAAATTGGTTCAAAGAGAGATTAGCTACTAGCTGTTGCACTTCATAAACATTCAACTAGTAGATCGAGTTCTTCAGAATCCTAACCGAAACTTGTACTTGAAATTAAGACAACAGAAAAATAAGAACCCTAACCGTAGAAGATGATAAAGGTAGATATATAATCAGATTAAGAAACCCTAAAAACTTCCACTTGTTAATATGGGGAAAAACCAAGATTGGCAGCAGCAAGAAACCCATCTTTCATCAGCACATCCTCTCCTTCCTACGTTTACCAAAAACACATTTAATTCACACTTGCATTTATTTTTATGCACCAATTATATATAAAATGCTCCTTCCGTCCAAATTTTTATGTCATACCTTAATTATGTTTTCGGACATCCAAAACTGAATGTCATCTCAGTTCAAACATACAAATTGGGACAGTGGAATATATATACAGGATATACATATACATACTTGTGTACAGTAAAAAAAGTAAAAAAAGTACACACACACACACACACACACACATATATATATATATATATATGTATGTATAATATAATCCTAGGGCTCACAAGAAAAAGTACCTGTTGACATACATTAAGTTTCTTCACGGTTTGATCAGGCGTGAGTCCGAAATGAATGTGAGGAAAGTGGGCCCACTAATGCATGAAAACAAATGAATCGACAAATAAAAAACAAGCTAATACAGTAAAACCTAGAAAGAGAAAACCCTAGCTAGCTACTCAAAGCAAATGAAACCCTAAAATATAGATATGTGATAATTAACATTTGGTTGGATCTTACATTTTTTGCAGCTGAACTGAAAGCCTCCCTGTGACTTATATCAGGATTTCCAGCTTTGATACGTTGGATCTCTTCCCTGCAGTATTGTTTCATTGTAAATAATCACGCAATATTCTTGAATATTAGGTTTAGTCACACACACACACATATATATATAAATATATGTATGTATACATTCCTAAAATCAAATCATTAGTAAAATAAATTTAACCTTTATACAACCTTTTAGGTTTAGTGATCACACACACACACACACACACACACACACACACACACATATATATATATATATATATATATATATATATATATATATACTTGAAGGGTAAAAAAGTAGTTACTTGATGAACCGGTTGTAAGCAGATGGCACTCTCTGTCTCTTCTCGGGAGCTGCATGTATATGTACCAATAGATAAGGACAAATGATCAGACAGACAATAAAAAATACACTTGGCTAACTTTTTGTGGAGTACTTGAGCTGCTTTCATTATCTCTAGCTATACGTCCTTGGCGCCTTCCATTTCTTTCAATCTCTTCTATCCATCATTACTTCATCATTATCTTTATCAATCTATCTATCCATTTATCCATGGATCTATCTATCTTATTTTCCGGGGGAGAAATTAAAACTTGTTGATATATAGTATTAGACAAGAAAACAAAACAATTAAAACAAAGAAAAAGAAAAAAAGAAGTGAACATATATATATATATATATATATATATATATATATATATATATATATATTTTCTATAAGGACTCAAATAAGGACTCAAAGTAAGGACTATATTTTTTTTTGCTTTTTTTTAAAACAACTAAAAAAATATTTAATATTTTATGGAACTGAATTTTTTTCATAATACAATATTTTGGCGTGTTTTGGATACCTATACCAAAAAATGGTGGTACAGTCTGCACAGACTGTACATATATGTTTTTGTTATACGTACCCAAATCACACCTAAAACACTTTTTTTTTAAAAACTTTCAGTTCCATAAAATATTAAACATTTTTTTTTGTTGTTTTAAAAAAAAAACAAAAAAAATGCAGTCTTTACTTTGAGTCCTTATTTTGAGTCCTTATAAGAGAAAACCTATATATATATATATATATATATATATATACACACTTCTAATTAATGTTAATCAACAAATTGAATTAATTGTAAGTACATTTATCCTGTAGAAAATGAAAATTAATTATACAACCCATTTGAAGAAAATCTTGGAAAATCTTTTTGAAAAACAGTTTTATAAAATGAAGGGTAGGAAAGAAGTGTTGACAAATAATGCAACTAAAACTATATAGTTGAGGAATTAAAGTTACATTTTTGCTAGTACAAATCATAAGTGGAACAACATGGAGAAGAAGGAAAGACATGAAATGACTGGTAAAAAAGACTCTTTCATCAATTCTGGCCTCCAGAGTCGAATATATAAAGTTTAATTAGGCTCTGTTTGGGAGTAAACTTAGGAAATACAATTTCAAAGCTGTAACAAACTACTGCTATCTTAATTGGCTAACACACCACTGTGTTTTGGAAAGCATAAAATTATAATATACACAGTGCATTGCACATAGTCATTACAACAAATTAAGGTGGAAAAAAAAGAGGGAGAAAAACTTTAGCACACAAAAAGTAGTTTTGAAATATATATTTGCTTAATTATGCTTGTTGGAAATGATGGTTGATGTTAAGAATCTTACGTCTGTTAGCTGCCGGAGGTTTAGGAAGTTCGTCGACTCCTCGAATTGGCATGAGAGATTCATTAGGGTTGGGCTGATTGATAAACAAATTCGACTGCGCCGAGCTTCGAATCTCCTCCTGAAGAATATTACCAAAAGTCCAAGAAAAAAAAAAAATATATATATATATATATATATATATATATATATAATATATACCCTTAAGCACATATTAACCAAATGATCACCAAGAACAACATTTTTTAGAAACCACAAAAGGCATATATAGGAATCAATTCCTATAAAAACACACAATTTAGGGCATAACTCGAAAACCATTAGTTCTACATATATGTTATGTTATGGCATAAGAATTTTAGAGAGAAGATAATCAAATACGGCATGATGTTCTCCCAAATGAAGCTTTTTGATGAAAAATATTATGCTTTCACATTTTCTATTTGTTTGGAGAAAACTATATACGACCGAGTTTCTACATTAATTTTACAGCTGGTGAGACGAGAACCACTCTTTTGTATGAACGGCATATATAGGATAAGGCTAATTAACTAAATTACACTTGACATTCTTATATAGTGAGATCTAAAAATCCTAAATTTGTAGTAGTATTATATGCATGTACCAGAAGATTTTGAGGAGAGAAGAAAGAATGGCCAAGCTGCTGAAGCTGATTAGGTGAAGGAAGAAGCAGGCCTCTCATGTTTACAGACAAAAGGTTGGTGCAATGTCCGCATCGAACCGTAACAGTCCTGAACAAACTTGAGCATGGAACACTCACCTAAAACAACAAGAAGAAGAAATTAATCAAGAAGCTAAACATTCATTCAAAGAAGAAGAAATTAAAGAAAAAGTAAAATAAATATTGGGGTTAAATTTGAAAGAGCGAGTATAACATATAAGGGTGTATATATACCGCTAGGACAGTGTCACAAAAGTTGCAATGGACATAACAGAGTTGCTCGGAGGAGGAGGAGAGGGGTGGTGGTCCGGTGAAAAGGCATCTGAAGAGGACATTATTTTTTATAATAATTATTTTTCTCTTGTGATATGATTCCCTAATGATTTTGTGATTTGATTGATTGATGGGAGTGACTGATCAGCGTATAGATGGATGGTATATATGGGTAAACTATAGAAGATTGATTGATCGATAGGCAGACTGACCAACTTGATTGGATCTGATCTTTCTGAATGTTGTTTGAGTTTTCAAGATAAGTCAAGTGATGATGAAGAAGGGAATTGATGATGAAGAATCATGAGGGGAAAAAAGACAAACACTCAGTCAGTCATATAGGAGTCCCCTTGATTTAACAACCCAATACGATGCTTTTATTCTCACTTTTTCAAGTTTTGATATTTTCAGCCCAAGTACAATTAATACCATACGTATTAAGAATTGTACATTTGTGCTGAAAAGGTTGTATATTCCACCGCTACAAGTATTATTTTTTAATTTATTTTATTGCTATTATTTGTTTAATACTGTGTATAAGTATTAAGGTAATGATTGTATAGCATTAATTATAATATCAATTGTCTATATTGCCCTTGTATTGGAAGAAGAGATTTTTAATTATTGGACAGAAAATAATGAGAACCAAATTTATATTTAATACTTGGGGTAATATTAGAAACTAAGCAATTAATGCTTACTTGAAATTCTCAAATGACTTATATTAAGAAATAAAAATATTTCTCTAAAACGATTTATATTAAAATACGGAGGGAGTATATTGGTTAAGTTACATTTTTAATGCATGGTAATTAAGGATGCACCGTACAAAAAACTTGTTATGTTTACTTTAAAACTTAGTACTAAGTATGGTCACATTTGATGGAAAGTAAAATGGAAGGTACGGGCTAATGATGAGGTTAGCTGATGATTAAGAGTGATTATCAGCCTCTGGATTATTATGTTTTATGTTTGATTTTCAATAGTTTTGTGTATGTTTGTTTTTTTATTACTAATTAATTTTTATGAGTTGATTACTGAATATGTTATCAAAATTTTAAGTGTGTAAAGTTATGAGTTCAAATCTTTATAATTGCACATTACTTTTATATTAATTTAATAATATAAATGCATTTTAATTTATTTTTTATATATTAATTTATATATTTTTTATATTATTTTAATTTATATATGATATAGTATATTGTTAACGCGCGTCTCTTTCTAAGTCTTAATTTTTAAATGAGTTGACGCTTTAGAAACTCGAAACACTCTGTCTTTACATAAAAATATAGTAATTAAATAAATTTAGTAATTAGACTTTTATATTGGACCAAAGGAGAGAACCGTATTTAAAATTATTAATTGTTAAAAGCTCATACATGTACATGTATGTACATATAAATATATAGATCATTGTACAAGTTGTTAAACATGGAGAGAGAGAATGTATGGTTGGCATTCCCGATGATGTGTGGAGAAAGAGTAAGGAAAGGAGGGGTGGGGTGGGCGTGGGGGTGGGCGTGGGGATGGGGGTGGGGGTGGGTGTGAGGGTGAGTGTGGCGTGGGCATGCATGCAGAGGCGGCAGATGTGGGGGAGAGGAGATAGAAAGGGACGTATGCATGGATCGGACTCATTAGCTTAATTTACTCTCTCATTCACCTGTTCTTTTCATACTTATTACGCTCATCGCTAGCTGCTCTCTATTTACTCTAATCTAATCTAACCCACCACTTTCTTTTACTACCTCCTCGGTTTCCAAACTAATTAATTATTCTATCCGTTCTTTAATATAAATCATTTTAGAGTTGTACATAAATATTAAAGAAATAATTATAAAATATTAAATATATTATCAATTGTCTATATTGATTTTGTATCGGAAAAAGAGAATGTTATTTATTGGATAAAAAATACTAAGAGAATTAAAATTATATTTATTACTTGGGGTAATATTAAAAATTAAGTAATTAATACTTATTTAAAATTTTCAAACGATTTATATTTAAAAATAAAAATATTTTTCTAAAACGATTTATATTAAGTAACGAGGGAGTATTGTTTGCTTAAAACCCTATAGCTAGCTAGGGTTTATTGGTTTAAACCTTTGCACTTGAAGTAGTCCACTCAGACCTCAGTCCTCTCTCTAGTAGGAAGCTAGGTCATTATTAGTTCAACATATCATTCTACACTTGAGCAATGTATAATTACTCCATAAATTAATTATGAGGAATTTCTAATAAATTAGACTAAATATCATAAATATATATTTATGTATAAGAGTAATTTATTTTATGACCTTACATAAAATAAACAGTCAAAAAAAATATAGGTTTTAGCGAGATTCTCCTTTCACTACCTAATATTGTCAACTGTCTAAAAATTATAATTAATTATAAAATTTATTAATTATAATATAAATTTTAATGAACTAGAGCAATTTTGAATTTAAAATATCTCAATTTAATTTTTAAAAATTAATAATGATCTCAGAACTTCGTAACGAATAAATTTTAATATTTTTATAAATGAAATGAAACTCTTTTTCAAAAACAGATATATATATATATATATATATATATATATATATATATTTATGACAGACAAATAAATTATCAAGTTATCTCCAAGACTCCTTATACATTAATTAGAAGAGTAGTGCTACGCGGACAGGAAATTAGGACTGGAAAATTGGACCGGTCTAATTTTTTTTATTTTTTTTTTATTGTGACTCTTAAAAAATGTAAAGTATTTATTCCAACAGGAATTTTTATAAAATATAGTGTTTTAGGTGTAATTTGAATACACATACAAATATAGGGTTATACAGTCTGTATAACCCTATATTTGTATGTGTATTCAAATTACACCTAAAACACTATATTTTATAAAAATTCCTGTTAAAATAAATACTATATATTTTTTGAAAATCACAATAAAAAAAAAAATTAGACCTGTCCAATTTTTCTGTACCCTTTTCCTGTCCCCTTTTTCTGTCCGGCAAGACTTATTGTAATTAGAAATGGCCACACACTGATTCACAGCTTGTTGCCGACTTCATAAACAACCTGGAGACAGAAAAAGTTACCATATAAATATGGTCAGATTACACAAAAGCATCCAAACTTTTACATTTTCCCGATTTGACTACTCAACCCTGACTCTCTCTCTCACACACAAACACACACACAGAGTCGCACACACAAAAATTGAAAAACACATACATAGTTGTCAGGAGAGCATGCAGAAGACAGAGATCCTTTGGGTTCAATTTGCAAAAATTTTAAAAAGCTTGTCCTCACATGCATATTTGGTTTTCTACAACTCCTTTTTGGTTAATTAAATTGTTGTCAAATTTAGCCAGACCTAAACCTGTTAACTTAAATTTCTTTTGCTTTGATTTGGCAGATCTTGCTGCAATATATATATATATATATATATATATATATATATATATATATATATATATATATATATTAACTTTATTGAAAATGATGCATTTGCCATGGCTGCAGTCACTTCCCCAACATAATTGAAAACTGAAAGAAGTATTCCGGTGTATAATAATATCCACCAGATCATATTCAAAGGAATGTGCATGCATACAATAACAAACTATTCTCTTTCCTTATTAGAAATTTTCTTTTAGTCTATTTCTAAAGTTAAAGATACATTTTTAATTTTAGTATATTATTGTTATATTTTACTTTATTCATTTTAAAATTAGAGATAAAATTCAATTTTTAAAGTCAAATGGTAATATATTAAATTTTAAAATTGGTATGACTCATCTTAAAATTTTTGAATATAATAAATTTTATAATTAATAATTTTTGTTATATGCTATATTACTAGTATACTTATTGTATCATCTTAAATTCACATCAATTTATGATTAATATGAAATTCAAATTATATTTCTAATTTTAAAATAGAGGGAGTCGTTAATTAGATTGAATACGATAATATATGGTACCGCCCGTTACAATTTCATGGATATGTTTGAAAAAATAAAATTTTCTTTAAAAATCTCATTTAGAAATTATCTCTAATTTTAGAATAAAAAAATTATTATAAAGATAAACATGCAATAAAAATATATCTTAGTATTTGTAGATTTTGCAAATGAAATTCTTTTTTTGCAGAACACATGAATATATATGGAGGGTGTATAATTAATCCAGTGTATATCCATCAGATGTAACTAAGAGCATGCATGAATTCTTGAATTTTTCGTTGATCCAGAGCAAACCATAAATTAAGTTTGTAGCAATTAGATCACACACACACAATAATAAAAAATTAACATAGAAATTTACGTGATTTCCCAATTTAGGTACGTTCACAGGAGTGGCGTTCTTTTTATTATTCACTGGTTACATAGGATTTTACAATAGAGAGTATATATAGTTGTTAATTATTCACATTTCAACCCTAATTCATATTATAATCTAAATACCCATAATACCTTTGTTCGCATCCGGCGCTCCCGACACCAGTGCTGCATAACTTTCACCGATCATAGCGCGCCCCGTGCTACTCATAACCTTGTACTGACGCGGCTTGCTCTACCCCTACAGAACTCCGTACCTGACCTTTTTCAGAAATTTTTCAGTTATGAGCAGTGGCGAAGCCACATAAATACTTGTGGGGTCAATTGCCCCCACTGGAAAAAAAAATTTATTTTATAATGTAAGGTAAATTTTTAAGTATTATATATATATTGCCCCCACTGAAATTTTATAAATTTTCTATTATACGGGGTCAAATTAAAATTTTATAACTTTGTCAATCAAATTTATTCACATATGACTCATATTCTCTCAATATATGTATCTCTCTCTGTAATATTTTAAACTAAATAGTAATCTAATTTATATTATTTTTAAAAATAAATAATGAATTACTTATTTATAAATTAAAAAAGTCTATTATGAGTCAATATAGTGTATACATACCATATATTATTACTTATTATATTTTTATTGTAATATATTGTATATATATGTGATCCGAAAGTATAAAGTATTTAAAAAAATTGGCTGGGGGAGCTGCCCCCGAACTCCTGCCAAATTATTTGAAACTTAGTAATAATTTCTTCCCTACTAACGAAAAATCCTGACTTCACCCCTGGTTAGTCACAAGTTCCAACAACGTTCATACGGTCCAAATCGCGTGCACAGGTATTCAAGCTGCTGCTGCAGAAATTTAGCTAGTGTGGAGAGGACCACTGTACAACCACCACCGATTATATCTAATCATGCAAGAGATAATATATACTCCATTTTATATTGCCGATTAAGATACATATTGTTCTGAACTTAAATGGTAACTGAAAATCAATTTACGGGCAAATGTTTGCAAATCTTTTAGTCATTTTTTGAAGGTTAATTCAATTCATTTTGTCTAGAATTTTTATTGTTGTCAAATATCATTTTATAAATTTTCCTCAAAGTACTGATTGTTGAGTAATTTTATATATATATATATATATATATATATATATATATATATATATATATATATATATATATATATTATTGCAGTTAAGGCTGTAAAATGAACAAACAATTCGGGCTCGATTCGTACTCGCTCGTCTAAAAGTTTGACTCGAACTCGACTCGAAATATAAATGAGTCAAATATGAGCAAATTTTTAAGTTCGATAAATTACTCGAACCTCCTCAAATTGTAATTTTCTATTTATACTCGGATCATATTCGTTCGAAAAGTTCAAACTGCTCGGGCTCGACTCGAAATCGTGCTCGACTCGGTAGCTAAATGAGCCTCAATCAAACCTTATCAAGCAATATCAAGCAAACCTCAATACTCAGTTCGACTATGTTCGTTTACACCTACATATAGCTAGATGCTGTTCATTCATTTTCTTTTAGACTCAATTCAATCGCAATATCAAGCAATTAATTAAGTTGTTTCAATTTGTTGGAATGATTTTTGGCTCAATTATTAGCTGATCATTTAAAACAGTACTTGGTAATTAAGAAAGATGAAAAGAAGTACCACAACATTTAGTAGCTACTTGCTTTTGTGCCTAGTGGTGAAGCCATAAACTTTTATCGGGGGATCGAAATTATTACTCAATTACAAATAATTTGACAGGAATGCGAGAGTTTGGGGGCAGCGCCCCCGAACTAATTTTTTTAATACTTTTTTATTTTCGAGTATATATATATATATATATATATATATATATATATATATATATATATATATATATACATTATATTATAATAAAAATATAATGAGTAATAATATATGATATATATACACTATATTGACTCATAATAAACTTTTTTAATCACAACTGTTCATAAGTAAGTAATTCATTATTTATTTTTAAAAATAATATAAATTAGATTATTAATTAGTTTAAAATATTATAGAGAGAGATACATATATTGAGACGATATGAGTCATATGCGGTTAAAATTTGATTGGCAAAGTTATAAATTTTAAATTTGACCCCGTATAATAGAAAATTTATAAAATTTTAGTGGAGTCAATTTATACATAATACTTAAAAATTTAAAAATTTACTTTACATTATAAAATATATTTTTTTCAGTGGGGTCGATTAACCCCACAAAGATCTATGTGGCTTTGCCACTGTCTGTGCCATATACAACTGAAATTATATATATATATATATATATATATATATATATATATATATTATTTCAGTTGTATATACTTACGTTCAGGGACGGATCCAAGATCTGTTCTGAGCATGGACGAATTTTTTAGGCTAAAAACTAAAGTGAATTGCTAAAATTTAGGAGGGTGTATTTAATTAAGATTTTTAAATACTTTTAAAGACTTTTTAAAGTTTAGTTGTATTCAATCAATACATTTAAAGAGTTTATAAAAATTTACTAGTATTCAATTATAACTTTTGTAATGTCTTTAATAGTTATGTGGAATTCAATTGAGACTTTTATAAAGTCTATAAAAGTATTTTGATATTCAAAAAGTTATAGATTTTTCAGAATTCTATCAAATGGTAGAGTTTGACCAACTTTAAAAGAAAAGTTATAACTATCAACTCATATTCAAAGTCTGACCTCATCTCTAAAGACTTCCAAATATTAAACAAAAAGGTAAAAATTCAAATCGTCAGTAAAGAAATTGCTAAAGAGATTTTATGAAAAATTCAAAAGTCGCAAAACTCTCTGGTAAAGTTTTAACTTAAAATAAATATAAATTAATCTAATTTTAGAAAATATAATTATTAAAATTATAAACCATTTATATTTTTTTACTAAATTTATTAAAAATTAGATAAATTACACAAACTTTTATTATAGCAATATCTCGTTATGACTTTGAAAAATCAAACAATAAATTTTGATTTTTAATATTATATTATATAGATATAGTATATGATATATACGAATCTTGATAAATTCTAAAACTCGTCAAAATTAAAAAAAAATAGTTAAAAGATGACAACGGTCGACTGTTAAAAAATTAGTTATGTAGAATTTTAATTAATTAATTTCTAACATCATAAATAAATTAAAAATCCGCATAATTATTTTTTAACGGACGACTAAAAATCTCTCTAATAAATTTTCTATAACTTAGTGGCAATTTACTAGCATGTATGAAGTTTTGCGACTTTTGATCATATAGATTTTTGTTATCATATTATTTTGTAAAAAACAGAGGTTGATACTCCTACTAAAAAAACGTACACATATATAGTATATATAGTTCAATGAAAAGTGAGCTTAATTTTTGTGTTGCATTTGTAGCTTCTAAAATTTTATTCGTATTCGAGTGTCCAAATTTATCATGAAATGAGTAGAATAATATGAATATTTTAACATATATAAAATCTCATGCCACAATAATTTAATGAAATAATGAGATTTTCTCTAATTCATGAAAAAAGAGGGAGAGTCTGTACACATGAACTAATTAACAATTAATGTGACGCCCCCAAAATTAGGTATACATCACCCATCTTGGGTCGTCAGATACAAAGTACAGAATATAAATACAACTTACTAATACAACTGTCGTGTACAATACGACAAAACATAAACTGCGAGTTTGAATACAAATATTATCTTCTAGAGAGTATTCATACTCAAAAGGAGTCCTCATTACATTTATTAACACACTATTACATAGAATAGTGAGGACTACTAACTAATACTATCATTCGAACCATCACTCCGTTCCCCGACTTGCCCCAGCTGTAAGACCCCGAATTTTATTGTGACGCCCCCAAAATCGGGTATTCATAACTCATCTTGGGTCGTCAGATACATGGTACAAAATATAAATACAAACTTAATTATACAAATGTCGTGTAACATACGACAATACATAAACTGAGAATTCTAATAGGAATATTGTCATCTAGACAATATCCATACTCAAGGAGTCCTCATTACATTTATTGTCACACTATTTAACAGAATGGTGAGGACTACTAATGCTATCTTCTGGACCATCACTCCTTTTCCTGACTCGTCCCAGCTATATTCTCATTTCCTGAAGAGAACATTGAAAGAAAGGGTGAGCTCAACTAGCCCAGTAAGAAATATTATGACTAAGATAATGAAGAATAAATTATCAATAGTCTTCAACAATGTTAAACTGATAAAATACAATAGACATCAAGTTTAACTGCAGCGGAATAAGCAATCCATTAGAAGAGTCAAGTAGAGAACAAAACCTACTATCTTCTATGATTTAAAAATGTTTTCATCAACTTTTATCACTGAGACTCAGCTTAATAAATAAACCACATTTTCTAATCATCCTTGTATTACGGGCCAATGATATTCATTAAATCATCAATGATCATGACTATACCGAAAAATCCCTGGTCATAATCATACCAAAAACTGTATATCAATGCATTACAAGCCACTGAGGACTTTTACCACACCACTTATAACATTACAGTTCATGATTATACCGAATGATCCCTAGTCATAATCATACTAAGTCCATCTATGTACGTAAGCCAAAGATGACTTTTAACATAAAATAAACATGAGGATGATGACAATTGTGACAACCCCAAAATAGGTCCATTCCATCCAACCCATTCTGAGTCGTCAAATACATGGTACAGAAAATAACTACAACTTTATTACAACAATTGTCGTGCAAAATACAACAACACATATGCTGTGAGTTTGGATACAAATATATACCAAATGTGACATTGGACACCATCATGTATCAGCACCTCACAAAGGTACCTTACATAAAGGTACAGTCAAAAACTGTTTTAGAAATTAGAATCTTTGGGAAGTGCTCAAGGAAACCTTCGTACATGGGAGGCCACGCGTCTAGGTTATGATAGATATCATATGGCCACAGAATTATCCTTGGTTGACCCAATAGACCCCAAAGAAAAACGAGAAGATTACTATCATATTCTTCCCAATGGTGAGTCTTCTCTTGACATATCATTATCTCTACTGTCTCTAATTGAGAATTATACTTCAAACAAACACCAAGATTATATAGGTAGTGCTCGTAAAGATACTCAGCAAGTGGATGAGCACAACCCTGTCTTATGATGACACGAGGTTGTATGTCATTAGACATCTTGTATGATAGTGACAAAACACCCTTCCAACGTTGGGTTCGCCTCACCCTATTGGATTCACCAAATATAATTACTAAATGAACTTTTCTATACTGCTTCGGGAGAACATCCACAGCTAGAGACCACCGTTCTATTTCCCTGTTACCCTCGCTCGACCCAGCTACACTCTTATTACCTGAAAGGAATTGTGAAGCAAAAGGGTGAGCACAACTAGCTCAGTAAAGAATATCATGACTAAAGATAATTCAATTATCAATAGCCTTCATCAACAATAAATCAGAGATTTAGAACATATGGTAAATGATAAAAATTTCAACCATAGTTACAGCGGAACGAGCAATCCATTAGAAGAGTCAAATAGACTATAAAGTCTATTATCTTCTCCATGTTAAAAATCCACCAACAATGTTTTATCCATGTAACATCACTCAACAGTTCCTTTCCACAATCATATGAATAACTCATAATCATAATTGTGACTATAAATTTTTCTTCGCACTCAGGACGAAGAATATTTTCATCACCTGTCTTTACCTGAAACATCAAAGATCATGGTTATACCAAATCATAATTCCTGTTTATAATCATACTAACAAATCCATCTTTGCACTCCGGGCCAAAGATATTCATCAACAAACCATCTTTGCACTACGGGCCAAAGATATTCAAGAACAGTTCATCTTTGCACTACAGGCCAAAGATATTCATCAACAGGCCATCTTTGCACTACATGCCAAAGATATTCATCAACAATTCATATTTGCACTACAGGCCAAATATATTCATATCTCAAAGAAATATATAATCATTTCAGAATTTATATAAACAATAATTATAACCATGTTGATCAACTCACCTTTACACTTAAGCTTAAGATATTCAATTATAAATTCAATGGTCATGATCATACCAGTCACAATTCAACTTTGCACTACAGGCCAAAGAGAACCCTAGTCATGATCATACCAATAATCTACCCATCTTTACACTCCAGTAAAAGAGAATTTCAACATCGGGGTTATAAAAATGTTATATATGATGATAAAAATAATATGATCAACATATAGTTTTAATCTCAAGAGTAATATTCGTAACTCATGAATAGTAACCCCGACACAAAAAATAGAAATTCTACAATAAAATTCATACCAATATTTCGGTATAATGATATTGAAAGAATAACATTACTTAAATTTATAAACAATTTATTTTAATTGTTTACACTTTACTAATTAATGCATTTAATCGTCATAAAATGCCAACTCTTACAATTTCATCATCAATAACCAAAATCCTCATCAAAAATCTGCATATACCTCATATAGGATTCTCAAGCCATAAAATCCTATTTTTTAATTTTCTTACTTCACATAACATATTTAATTCATTTACTCACAACTAGATAATTTTCATAAAAAATACCAAATCAGTTCCAAAAATATTTTTTTTCTGAGATTTGGCATAATATAGTCCCATAGTGAAAATATATTTTTCTCAGAATTTTTAAAAGTCATTTACTATTTTTCATATGGCCAAAATAGCCGAATATTTAGACATTTATCAAAAATTGTACTTTTATCTAAAAATTTTGAAATTCACAGAGTATACTCCTATCATATACATGTACTCCCAATAAAAATTTCATCAATTTTGGAGTTAACCACAAGGAATTATAAGCGGTTACTTTTAAAATAGTCTTTTCTCATAAAATTCATAACTCTCAATCTATACATCCAAAAATCACCATTTTTGGACACAATCAAGAAAACTCATCAAAATATCATTTCAAATTTTTCCAGAATTTTTGAAGATCAGAAAAATTACGAAACTGAAAAATATAACAACCCTTAAAATTCCTTACTATCCCTTACAATCCCTTACAATCCCTTACCTCAAAAGAGCAGCACTTCTGACTGGAATGCAAAGCCGAAGGAAACTTGCACTGAATAGCAACTCTCAAAGTATCTAAATACTCACAAAATATGCTTCATAATATAGAGAGAGAAAGAGAGAAAGCTTATGTTTCTGGTGTGATTTTCAATTCTAACTTAGCCCTCTATTTATAGGAAAATTTTGGTAGGTTTGACCTGCAACCTGATGGCTTTACCTGCTACTATTCCCACCCACCACATTTGAAATATAATTCAGCACATTTCTTCACCAACCACAAGTGGGGCCCACCAATTCTAGAATTTTCCATCAAAATGATAAACTCTGAAAATTCAACAATTTCTGAACCAGTCATCTCGTAAAATTCATAATAAATCATACGTTCATTTTTAACGGTTCAAAATTTGTGGACATATACTCAACTTATATATGTATAACATATCCAAATATTACCACGATCCAACGGTCGGATTAAAAATTATAACCCTCGCAAAATATCTCAAAAACCCTAATTTTTAATACCTCCATTCCGACAAAAATACGGATAAAAATCTCAACATTAACTCCTTCATTTTTAACCACAAAAATATATCCCTCGTTTATATCCACATAAAATAAATATTTCCTTATCATATGAATCAATAATTAATTATTCACAAATAATATTACAGAATCACATTTATGACAACCAGGCCGTTCCCAGGAAAGAGGGGGCTTTCCGATAAGGATTTCTCCTTACTGGCGCGCAATTAGATGACCAAACCTCTCCTTAGACAGAACTTTCTAGACATTGTCAATAATGTTATCTAATAATATTATTCTAAATAATATGAATTATTGATCTGATAATGGAGATGATGTGCAGTGACAATTATTGAGCAACAATAATATAAAATATCAACGCAGCAATTATTAAATCAATAAAATAAAATATTGAACAGTAATTACTGTAACAATTATTGAGTAGTGCCTTCTTACGTAAGAATCAATAATTTCAAAAATACTATGCAATACCGTGTGCTACTGTGCAATAACGCGTATTACTGTATTTTAACCACCGGATATTCCAACAGTGTTAACGGTAACAACTACGCCGTTATTTGTAAAAACTCAAATTTGTCGTTTTCCTTCACCCGACAGTTATTCGTTATGGGGCCCACAAATAGCTGCGCCGTCGTACGAATATTCTCCGACGGAAAGAATATTCCACGACCAAACGAATATTCCCCGACAACAATGATTATTTTATAACCACTTGCTTATTTTGAAAAAAAAATTCATATTTCACCCATAACTTTAAAATTTTATCAATTTAACCATTTACTGAATAGAAAAATTGAATACTTTTATTTCATAAAATTCGGGGTCTTACAATCTCCCCTCCTTATGAAATTTCGTCCCCGAAATTTACGTACCTGGTATTTCAAAGAGTTGAGAATACCTTGCTTTCATTTCAGATTCCATCTTCCTTATCATCATGATTTCTCCATTGCTCATCTCCTGTATTTCAGATATCTTTCTAGAATACAGCTTCAAAACAAAGGTTAATTGAACAAATTAACATATCACATAATATCTCGATATTATGACTGACCAACAAATAAGCTTAGGTAGGACACACTAGCGAAGGATTTACTCATCTCTCCCCTCCTAGTTTTATTCCCCGATCTCCGCCAGAGATCATATCCCTAAGCTCTGATACCACCTGTGACAACCCCAAAATAGGTCCATTCCATCCAACCCATTCTGAGTCGTCAAATACATGGTACAGAAAATAACTACAACTTTATTACAACAATTGTCGTGCAAAATACAACAACACATATGCTGTGAGTTTGGATACAAATATATACCAAATGTGACATTGGACACCATCATGTATCAGCACCTCACAAAGGTACCTTACATAAAGGTATAGTCAAAAACTGTTTTAGAAATTAGAATCTTTGGGAAGTGCTCAAGGAAACCTTCGTACATGGGAGGCCACGCGTCTAGGTTATGATAGATATCATATGGCCACAGAATTATCCTTGGTTGACCCAATAGACCCCAAAGAAAAACGAGAAGATTACTATCATATTCTTCCCAATGGTGAGTCTTCTCTTGACATATCATTATCTCTACTGTCTCTAATTGAGAATTATACTTCAAACAAACACCAAGATTATATAGGTAGTGCTCGTAAAGATACTCAGCAAGTGGATGAGCACAACCCTGTCTTATGATGACACGAGGTTGTATGTCATTAGACATCTTGTATGATAGTGACAAAACACCCTTCCAACGTTGGGTTCGCCTCACCCTATTGGATTCACCAAATATAATTACTAAATGAACTTTTCTATACTGCTTCGGGAGAACATCCACAGCTAGAGACCACCGTTCTATTTCCCTGTTACCCTCGCTCGACCCAGCTACACTCTTATTACCTGAAAGGAATTGTGAAGCAAAAGGGTGAGCACAACTAGCTCAGTAAAGAATATCATGACTAAAGATAATTCAATTATCAATAGCCTTCATCAACAATAAATCAGAGATTTAGAACATATGGTAAATGATAAAAATTTCAACCATAGTTGCAGCGGAACGAGCAATCCATTAGAAGAGTCAAATAGACTATAAAGTCTATTATCTTCTCCATGTTAAAAATCCACCAACAATGTTTTATCCATGTAACATCACTCAACAGTTCCTTTCCACAATCATATGAATAACTCATAATCATAATTGTGACTATAAATTTTTCTTCGCACTCAGGACGAAGAATATTTTCATCACCTGTCTTTACCTGAAACATCAAAGATCATGGTTATACCAAATCATAATTCCTGTTTATAATCATACTAACAAATCCATCTTTGCACTACGGGCCAAAGATATTCATCAACAAACCATCTTTGCACTACGGGCCAAAGATATTCAACAACAGTTCATCTTTGCACTACAGGCCAAAGATATTCATCAACAGGCCATCTTTGCACTACATGCCAAAGATATTCATCAACAATTCATATTTGCACTACAGGCCAAATATATTCATATCTCAAAGAAATATATAATCATTTCAGAATTTATATAAACAATAATTATAACCATGTTGATCAATTCACCTTTACACTTAAGCTTAAGATATTCAATTATAAATTCAATGGTCATGATCATACCAGTCACAATTCAACTTTGCACTACAGGCCAAAGAGAACCCTAGTCATGATCATACCAATAATCTACCCATCTTTACACTCCAGTGAAAGAGAATTTCAACATCAGGGTTATAAAAATGTTATATATGATGATAAAAATAATATGATCAACATATAGTTTTAATCTCAAGAGTAATATTCGTAACTCATGAATAGTAACCCCGACACAAAAAATAGAAATTCTACAATAAAATTCATACCAATATTTCGGTATAATGATATTGAAAGAATAACATTACTTAAATTTATAAACAATTTATTTTAATTGTTTACACTTTACTAATTAATGCATTTAATCATCATAAAATGCCAACTCTTACAATTTCATCATCAATAACCAAAATCCTCATCAAAAATCTGCATATACCTCATATAGGATTCTCAAGCCATAAAATCCTATTTTTTAATTTTCTTACTTCACATAACATATTTAATTCATTTACTCATAACTAGATAATTTTCATAAAAATACCAAATCAGTTCCAAAAATATTTTTTTTCTGAGATTTAGCATAATATAGTCCCATAGTGAAAATATATTTTTCTCAGAATTTTTAAAAGTCATTTACTATTTTTCATATGGCCAAAATAGCCGAATATTTAGACATTTATCAAAAATTGTACTTTTATCTAAAAATTTTGAAATTCACAGAGTATACTCCTATCATATACATGTACTCCCAATAAAAATTTCATCAATTTTGGAGTTAACCACAAGGAATTATAAGCGGTTACTTTTAAAATAGTCTTTTCTCATAAAATTCATAACTCTCAATCTATACATCCAAAAATCACCATTTTTGAACACAATCAAGAAAACTCATCAAAATATCATTTCAAATTTTTCCAGAATTTTTGAAGATCAGAAAAATTACGAAACTGAAAAATATAACAACCCTTAAAATTCCTTACTATCCCTTACAATCCCTTACAATCCCTTACCTCAAAAGAGCAGTACTTCTGACTGGAATGCAAAGCCGAAGGAAACTTGCACTGAATAGCAACTCTCAAAGTATCTAAATACTCACAAAATATGCTTCATAATATAGAGAGAGAAAGAGAGAAAGCTTATGTTTCTGGTGTGATTTTCAATTCTAACTTAGCCCTCTATTTATAGGAAAATTTTGGTAGGTTTGACCTGCAACCTGATGGCTTTACCTGCTACTATTCCCACCCACCACATTTGAAATATAATTCAGCACATTTCTTCACCAACCACAAGTGGGGCCCACCAATTCTAGAATTTTCCACCAAAATGATAAACTCTGAAAATTCAACAATTTCTGAACCAGTCATCTCGTAAAATTCATAATAAATCATACGTTCATTTTTAACGGTTCAAAATTTGTGGACATATACTCAACTTATATATGTATAACATATCCAAATATTACCACGATCCAACGGTCGGATTAAAAATTATAACCCTCGCAAAATATCTCAAAAACCCTAATTTTTAATACCTCCATTCCGACAAAAATACGGATAAAAATCTCAACATTAACTCCTTCATTTTTAACCACAAAAATATATCCCTCGTTTATATCCACATAAAATAAATATTTCCTTATCATATGAATCAATAATTAATTATTCACAAATAATATTACAGAATCACATTTATGACAACCAGGCCGTTCCCAGGAAAGAGGGGGCTTTCCAATAAGGATTTCTCCTTACTGGCGCGCAATTAGATGACCAAACCTCTCCTTAGACAGAACTTTCTAGACATTGTCAATAATGTTATCTAATAATATTATTCAAATAATATGAATTATTGATCTGATAATGGAGATGATGTGCAGTGACAATTATTGAACAACAATAATATAAAATATCAACGCAACAATTATTAAATCAATAAAATAAAATATTGAACAGTAATTACTGTAACAATTATTGAGTAGTGCCTTCTTACGTAAGAATCAATAATTTCAAAAATACTATGCAATACCGTGTGCTACTGTGCAATAACGCGTATTACTGTATTTTAACCACCGGATATTCCAACAGTGTTAACGGTAACAACTACGCCGTTATTTGTAAAAACTCAAATTTGTCGTTTTCCTTCACCCGACAGTTATTCGTTATGGGGCCCACAAATAGCTGCGCCGTCGTACGAATATTCTCCGACGGAAAGAATATTCCACGACCAAACGAATATTCCCCGACAACAATGATTATTTTATAACCACTTGCTTATTTTGAAAAAAAAATTCATATTTCACCCATAACTTTAAAATTTTATCAATTTAACCATTTACTGAATAGAAAAATTGAATACTTTTATTTCATAAAATTCGGGGTCTTACAATCTCCCCTCCTTATGAAATTTCGGGGACGAAATTTACGTACCTGGTATTTCAAAGAGTTGAGAATACCTTGCTTTCATTTCAGATTCCATCTTCCTTATCATCATGATTTCTCCATTGCTCATCTCCTGTATTTCAGATATCTTTCTAGAATACAGCTTCAAAACAAAGGTTAATTGAACAAATTAACATATCACATAATATCTCGATATTATGACTGACCAACAAATAAGCTTAGGTAGGACACACTAGCGAAGGATTTACTCATCTCTCCCCTCCTAGTTTTATTCCCCGATCTCCGCCAGAGATCATATCCCTAAGCTCTGATACCACCTGTGACAACCCCAAAATAGGTCCATTCCATCCAACCCATTCTGAGTCGTCAAATACATGGTACAGAAAATAACTACAACTTTATTACAACAATTGTCGTGCAAAATACAACAACACATATGCTGTGAGTTTGGATACAAATATATACCAAATGTGACATTGGACACCATCATGTATCAGCACCTCACAAAGGTACCTTACATAAAGGTACAGTCAAAAACTGTTTTAGAAATTAGAATCTTTGGGAAGTGCTCAAGGAAACCTTCGTACATGGGAGGCCACGCGTCTAGGTTATGATAGATATCATATGGCCACAGAATTATCCTTGGTTGACCCAATAGACCCCAAAGAAAAACGAGAAGATTACTATCATATTCTTCCCAATGGTGAGTCTTCTCTTGACATATCATTATCTCTACTGTCTCTAATTGAGAATTATACTTCAAACAAACACCAAGATTATATAGGTAGTGCTCGTAAAGATACTCAGCAAGTGGATGAGCATAACCCTGTCTTATGATGACACGAGGTTGTATGTCATTAGACATCTTGTATGATAGTGACAAAACACCCTTCCAACGTTGGGTTCGCCTCACCCTATTGGATTCACCAAATATAATTACTAAATGAACTTTTCTATACTGCTTCGGGAGAACATCCACAGCTAGAGACCACCGTTCTATTTCCCCGTTACCCTCACTCGACCCAGCTACACTCTTATTACCTGAAAGGAATTGTGAAGCAAAAGGGTGAGCACAACTAGCTCAGTAAAGAATATCATGACTAAAGATAATTCAATTATCAATAGCCTTCATCAACAATAAATCAGAGATTTAGAACATATGGTAAATGATAAAAATTTCAACCATAGTTGCAGCGGAACGAGCAATCCATTAGAAGAGTCAAATAGACTATAAAGTCTATTATCTTTTCCATGTTAAAAATCCACCAACAATGTTTTATCCATGTAACATCACTCAACAGTTCCTTTCCACAATCATATGAATAACTCATAATCATAATTGTGACTATAAATTTTTCTTCGCACTCAGGACGAAGAATATTTTCATCACCTGTCTTTACCTGAAACATCAAAGATCATTGTTATACCAAATCATAATTCCTGTTTATAATCATACTAACAAATCCATCTTTGCACTACGGGCCAAAGATATTCATCAACAAACCATCTTTGCACTACGGGCCAAAGATATTCATCAACAAACCATCTTTGCACTACGGGCCAAAGATATTCAACAACAGTTCATCTTTGCACTACAGGCCAAAGATATTCATCAACAGGCCATCTTTGCACTACATGCCAAAGATATTCATCAACAATTCATATTTGCACTACAGGCCAAATATATTCATATCTCAAAGAAATATATAATCATTTCAGAATTTATATAAACAATAATTATAACCATGTTGATCAATTCACCTTTACACTTAAGCTTAAGATATTCAATTATAAATTCAATGATCATGATCATACCAGTCACAATTCAACTTTGCACTACAGGCCAAAGAGAACCCTAGTCATGATCATACCAATAATCTACCCATCTTTACACTCCAGTAAAAGAGAATTTCAACATCGGGGTTATAAAAATGTTATATATGATGATAAAAATAATATGATCAACATATAGTTTTAATCTCAAGAGTAATATTCGTAACTCATGAATAGTAACCCCGACACAAAAGATAAAAATTCTACAATAAAATTCATACCAATATTTCGGTATAATGATATTGAAAGAATAACATTACTTAAATTTATAAATAATTTATTTTAATTGTTTACACTTTACTAATTAATGCATTTAATCGTCATAAAATGCCAACTCTTACAATTTCATCATCAATAACCAAAATCCTCATCAAAAATCTGCATATACCTCATATAGGATTCTCAAGCCATAAAATCCTATTTTTTAATTTTCTTACTTCACATAACATATTTAATTCATTTACTCACAACTAGACAATTTTCATAAAAAATACCAAATCAGTTCCAAAAATATTTCTTTTCTGAGATTTGGCATAATATAGTCCCATAGTGAACATATATTTTTCTCAGAATTTTTAAAAGTCATTTACTATTTTTCATATGGCCAAAATAGCCGAATATTTAGACATTTATCAAAAATTGTACTTTTATCTAAAAATTCTGAAATTCACAGAGTATACTCCTATCATATACATGTACTCCCAATAAAAATTTCATCAATTTTGGAGTTAACCACAAGGAATTATAAGCGGTTACTTTTAAAATAGTCTTTTCTCATAAAATTCATAACTTTCAATCTATACATCCAAAAATCACCATTTTTGGACACAATCAAGAAAACTCATCAAAATATCATTTTAAATTTTTCCAGAATTTTTGAAGATCAGAAAAATTACGAAACTGAAAAATATAACAACCCTTAAAATTCCTTACTATCCCTTACAATCCCTTACCTCAAAAAAGCAGCACTTCTGACTGGAATGCAAAGCCGAAGGAAACTTGCACTGAATAGCAACTCTCAAAGTATCTAAATACTCACAAAATATGCTTCATAATATAGAGAGAGAAAGAGAGAAAGCTTATGTTTCTGGTGTGATTTTCAATTCTAACTTAGCCCTCTATTTATAGGAAAATTTTGGTAGGTTTGACCTGCAACCTGATGGCTTTACCTGCTACTATTCCCACCCACCACATTTGAAATATAATTCAGCACATTTCTTCACCAACCACAAGTGGGGCCCACCAATTCTAGAATTTTCCATCAAAATGATAAACTCTGAAAATTCAACAATTTCTGAACCAGTCATCTCGTAAAATTCATAATAAATCATACGTTCATTTTTAACGGTTCAAAATTTGTGGACATATACTCAACTTATATATGTATAACATATCCAAATATTACCACGATCCAACGGTCGGATTAAAAATTATAACCCTCGCAAAATATCTCAAAAACCCTAATTTTTAATACCTCCATTCCGACAAAAATACGGATAAAAATCTCAACATTAACTCCTTCATTTTTAACCACAAAAATATATCCCTCGTTTATATCCACATAAAATAAATATTTCCTTATCATATGAATCAATAATTAATTATTCACAAATAATATTACAGAATCACATTTATGACAACCAGGCCGTTCCCAGGAAAGAGGGGGCTTTCCGATAAGGATTTCTCCTTACTGGCGCGCAATTAGATGACCAAACCTCTCCTTAGACAGAACTTTTTAGACATTGTCAATAATGCTATCTAATAATATTATTCTAAATAATATGAATTATTGATCTGATAATGGAGATGATGTGCAGTGACAATTATTGAGCAACAATAATATAAAATATCAACGCAGCAATTATTAAATCAATAAAATAAAATATTGAACAGTAATTACTGTAACAATTATTGAGTAGTGCCTTCTTACGTAAGAATCAATAATTTCAAAAATATTATGCAATACCGTGTGCTACTGTGCAATAACGCGTATTACTGTATTTTAACCACCGGGTATTCCAACAGTGTTAACGGTAACAACTACGCCGTTATTTGTAAAAACTCAAATTTGTCGTTTTCCTTCACCCGACAGTTATTCGTTATGGGGCCCACAAATAGCTGCGCCGTCGTACGAATATTCTCCGACAGAAAGAATATTCCACGACCAAACGAATATTCCCCGACAACAATGATTATTTTATAACCACTTGCTTATTTTGAAAAAAAAAATTCATATTTCACCCATAACTTTAAAATTTTATCAATTTAACCATTTACTGAATAGAAAAATTAAATACTTTTATTTCATAAAATTCGGGGTCTTACAACAATGTTATAGGAATTCAATTAAACAAGTTCAAGAATTAGTTTATCCAGGAACGAGTAATATCCAAATTGTCAACATGATACTTCTTTGTAAAGTAACAGTCAAGAATGCTCAGAAGATTATTTTCATGAAAAGATACTGGATGAAGCGCAAATATCAAGGATATTCCACTAATTTCATGGAGTATAGAAATCAAAACTTTAACTAAATGAGTATAATAAAGAATATATGAAACTGCAAATGGATTTTCACCAGCCATGCGGTAATCCATGTATACAGATCATTTCCACAATTTAATAAGGAATGAATATAAAGGATCATTCACCATGCATGTGGCAATCCACATAGACAGGTTATTCCAACAGAATAATAAAGAATGGAATAACAGAAGGATTCACCATGCATGCGATAGAGACCGCACAGACAGGTTATTCCCAACAGAATAATAAATACGGAATAACAAATATGGAACCAGGTCAGGTGAAATTCACACCGACAGGATATTCCGACAGAATAATAAATGCGGAATAATAAATGATGGAACCAGGTCAGGTGAAATTCACACCGACAGGATATTCCGACAGAATCGTAAAGATCGGAATAATAAAAGAGTTTCACCAAGTATGCGGTACTTCGCATAAACAGGTTATTCCAACATAATAATAAAGAATAGAATAACATAAGGATTTCACCAAGTATAGGGTATGCCGCGTATACAGTTCATGTATAGGGTATGCCACTTTTACAGGTTATTCCAACAGAATAATAACGAATGAAATAACAGAAGTTCTCTTCATGAATAAGAAAGAATAACACCCCTTACCGTTTTAAAGAAGAACTGAAATAAAGAAGTAGTTAAGTGGCAGAATACTCTTCTTCTTTCTCTCTATAGTTTCTCTCTCTAGAGTTCAGTGAATTCGTAAGAAAATAATGAAGGAATGAGCTTCTATTTATAGAAAAATGGAATGCATAGTAACTAATCCATGAACGGTCCAGATTGATTTACTTTAATCTGACGGTCCATATTTAAAGAAAAATCTTTTAAATAAAATATAATATATTCTATTTATAGAATAACTTTAATAAAGTATTCTGTTTTATATAAAAAGATGTTTCTGTTTTATTACGTTAATAATACGAATAAAACAAAACTTCATTATCGCTAAATAATTCATATTATTAATTGACAATAATTAAATCAAACTGAGTGACTTCTCACATAAGCATCAATACCGTGTGCTACTATGCAACCACGCGTATTACTGTACTTTTACTACCGAGTAGTTCAATAGTATCAACGGTAAAACTTCCGCCGTTATTTTTAATAAAATATTTTTGTCATTTTCTCAATCCGACAATAATTCCGTTGTGGGGTCCACCATTGATTGTACCGTCGTACGAATATTCCCCATAAATAGTAACTCGTGAATAGTACTCCGACACAAAAAGTGTCCCAAATACTCGAGTGAACAATACTAGAGTGAATAGTAATTTAGGTGAATAGTAACCCGTGAATAGTAACTCATGAATAATAACTCCGACACAAAAAGTGTCCCAAATACTCAAGTGAATAATACTAGAGTGAATAGTAATTTGGGTGAATAGTAACATGTGAATAGTAACTCGTGAATAGTAACTCATGAATAGTACTTTAACACAAAAAGTGTCCCAAATACTCGAGTGAACGATACTAGAGTGAATAGTAATTTTGGTGAATAGTAACCTGTGAATAGTAACTCGTGAATAGTGACCAGGTATTTTATGACAACTTGTTTACTTTAAAAAAAATTCACATATCACCCTTAACTTTAACCTTTTATCAATTTAACCATTTACCAAAATAGAAAAATTGAATACTTTTATTTCATAAAATTCGGAGTCTCACATTTATGAAATAAAAGTATTCAATTTTTCTTATAATTACTATTCAGTAAATGGTTAAATTGATAAAAGTTTAAAGTTATGGGTGAAATATGAATTTTTTTTCAAAATAAGCAAGTGGTTATAAAATAATCATTGTTGTCAGGGAATATTCGTTTGGTCGTGGAATATTCTTTCTGTCGGGGAATATTCGTACGACGGCGCAGCTATTTGTGGGCCCCATAACGAATAACTGTCGAATGAAGAAAACGACAAATTTGAGTTTTTACAAATAACGGCGTAGTTGTTACCGTTAATACTGTTGAAATACCCGGTGGTTAAAATACAGTAATACGCGTTATTGCACAGTAGCACACGGTATTGCACAGTATTTTTGAAATTATTGATTCTTACGTAAGAAGACACTACTCAATAATTGTTACAGTAATTATTGTTCAATATTTTATTTTATTGATTCAATAATTGCTACGTTAAAATTTTATATTATTGTTGTTCAATAATTGTCACTGCATAGTATTTTTCATTATCAGATCAATAATTCATATTATTTGAATAATATTATTAGATAACATTATTGGCAATGTCTAGAAAGTTCTGTCTAAGGAGAGGTTTGGTCACCTAATTGCGCGCCAGTAAAGATAAATCCTTATTGGAAAGCCCCCTCTTTCCTGGGAACGGCCTGGTTGTCATAAATGTGATTCTGTAATATTATTTGTGAATAATTAATTATTGATTCATATGATAAAGAAATATTTATTTTAGGTGGATATAAATGAGGGATATATTTTTGTGGTTAAAAATAAAGGAGTTAATGTTGAGGTGTTTTATCTATATTTTGGTCGGAACGGAGGTATTGAAAATCAAATTAGGATTTTTGAGATATTTTGCGAGGGTTATAATTTTTAATCCGACCGTTGGATCGTGGTAATATTCGGATATGTTATACATATATAAGTTGAGTATATGTCCACAAATTTGAACCGTTAAAAATGAACATATAATTTGTTATGAATTTTACGAGATGACTGGTTCAGAAATTGTTGAATTTTCGGAGTTAATCATTTTGGTGGAAAATTCTAGAATTGGTGGGCCCCACTCTTGGTTGGTAAAGAAATGTGCTGAGATTTTTATTCAAATGTGGTGGGTGGGAATAGTAGCAGGTAAAGCCATCAGGTTGCAGGTTAAGTCTGCTTCGGCGTGCTAACATTTTTCTATAAATAAAGGGCTAAGTTAGAATTGAAAATCACACCAGAAATATAAGCTTTTTCTCTTTCTTTCTCTATATTATGAAGCATATTTTGTGAGTATTTAGATACTTTGAAAGTTGTTATTCAGTGCAAGTTTCCTTCGGCTTTGCATTCCAGTCAGAAATACTACACTTTTGAGGTAAGGGATAGTAAGGGATTTTAAGGGTTGTTATGTTTTTCAGTTTCGTAATTTTTCTGACCTTTAAAAATTCTGGAAAAATTTGAAATGATATTTTGATGAGTTTTCTTGATTGTATCCAAAACTGGTGAATTTTGGATGTATAGATTAAGAGTTATAAATTTTATAAGAAAAGACTATTTTAAAAGTAACCGCTTATAACTTCTTGTGGTTAACTCCAAAATTGATAAAATTTTTATTGGGAGTACATGTATATGAAAGGTGTATGCTCTGTGAATTTCAGAATTTTTAGATAAAAGTATAATTTTTGATAAATGTCTAAATATTCGGCTATTTTGGCCATATGAAAAATAGTAAATGACTTTAAAAAATTCTGAAAAAAATATATGTTCACTATGGGACTATATTATGCTAAATCCCAGAAAAGAAATATTTTTGGAACTGATTTGGTATTTTTTCATGAAAATGGTCTAGTTATGAGTAAATGAATTAAATATGTTTTGCGAAGTAAGAAAATTAGAAAATAGGATTTTATGGCTTGAGAATCCTATATGAGGTATATACAGATTTTTGATGAGGGTTTTTGGTTATTGGTAATGAAATCTTATGAGTTTGGCATTTTAGGATGATTAAATGCATTATTTAGTAAAGTGTAAACAATTAAAATAAATTGTTTATAAGCTTAAGAAATATTATTCTTTCAATATCATTATACCGAAATATTGGTATGTATTTTATTGTGGAATTTCTACCTTTTTGTGTCGAGTTTACTATTCACGAGTTACTATTCATGAGTTACTATTCACGAGTTACTATTCACGACAACATTGGTTTCTTTTTCTGACCAAATTATAGTTGGTTTATGAATATTACTCTTGAGATTAAATCTATATGTTGATTATATTGATTTTATTATCATATATAACATTTTTATAACCCTAATGATGATATTTTTCTTTGACTTGAGTGTAAAGATGGGTAGATTTCTGGTATGATCATGACCATTGAATTTATAAGTGAATATCTTTAGCTTAAGTGCAAAGATGAATTGATCAACATGGTTATAATTATTATTTATATAAATTCTGAAATAATTATATATTTCTTTGAGATATTAATATATTTGGCCTGTAGTGCAAATATGAACTGTTGATGAATATATTTGGCCGTAGTGCAAATATGAACTGTTGAGGAATATCTTTGGCCTGTAGTGTAAAGATGAATTGTTGATGAATATCTTTGGCCTGTAGTGCAAAGATGAACTGTTGTTGAATATCTTTGGCCGTAGTGCAAAGATGAAGTTATTAGTATGATTATGAACATGAAATGTGATTTGGTGTAACCATGATCTTTGATGTTTCAGGTAAAGATAGGTGATGAAAATTATCTTCGTCCTGGATCAGAAGAGGAATTTAGAACTACAGTTATGATTATGAGTTATTCATATGATTGTAGACCAGAATTGTTGATTGATGTCACAGGGATAAAATATTGTTGGTGAATTTTTAACATGTAGAAGATAATAGACTTTATAGTCTATTTGACTCTTCTAATGGATTGCTCGTTCCGCTGCAACTATGGTTGAAATTTTTATCATCTACCATATGTTCTAAATCTCTGATTTATTACTGATGAAGACTATTGATAATTTATCTTTAGTCATGATATTCTTTACTGGGCTAGTTGTGCTCACCCTTTTGTTTCACAATTCCTTTCAGGTAATAAGAGTGTAGCTGGGTCGAGCGGGTAACAAGGGAATAGAACGATGGTCATCATTTAGTAGTTATATTTGATGAAGAAAATAGGGTGAGGCGAACCCAACGTTAGAAGGGTGTTTCGTCACTATCATACAAGATGTCTAATGACATACAACCTCGTGTCATCATAAGATAGGGTTGTGCTCATCCACTTGCTGAGTATATCTACGAGCACTACCTATATAATCTTAGTGTTTGTTTGAAGTATAATTCTCAATTAGAGACAGTGGAGATAATGATAAGTCAAGAGAAGACTCACCATTGGGAAGAATATGATAGTAATCTTCTCGTTTTTCTTTGGGATCTATTGGGTCAACCAAGGATAATTCTGTGGCCATATGATATATATCATAACCTAGAAGCATGACCTCTCATGTACGAAGGTTTTCTTGAGCACTTCCCAAAGATTCTAGTTTCTAAAACAGTTTTTGACTGTACCTTTATGTAAGGTACCTTTGTGAGGTGCTGATACATGATGGTGTCCAATGTCACATTTAGTATATATTTGTATCCAAACTCACAGCATATGTGTTGTTGTATTTTGCACGATAATTGTTGTAATAAAGTTGTAGTTATTTTATGTACCATGTATTTAACGACTCAGAATGGGTTGGGTGGAATGGACCTATTTTGGGGTTGTCACACCAGCTACGTTCTCATTTCCTGAAGAGAACAGTGAAAGAAAGGGTAAGCTCAACTAGCCCAGTAAGAAATATTATGACTAAGATAATGCAGAATAAATTATCATTAGCCTTCAACAATGTTAAACTGATAAAATATAATAGAAATCAAGTGTAACTGCAGCAGAACAAACAATCCATTAAAAGAGTCAAGTAGAAAATAAACTCTACTATCTTTTATGATTTAAAAGGTTTTTCAACACTGCTATCGCTGGGACTCAGCTTAATAAAATAATCTACATCATCGAATCACCCCTGCACTACGACCAAGGATATTCGTGTATTCATTAATGGTCATGATCATGCCAACAACTGTCCATCAACGCACTACGGGCCAATGAGGACTTTTACCACATCATTTGTAACATTACGGTCATGATTATACTGAATAATCCCTGGTCATAATCATACCAAGTCTATCTATGCACGACAGGCCACATATGACTTTCAACACTTTATAAACATGAGGATGATGACAATGATATAAGAATTCAATAAAACAAGTTCAAGAATTAATTTATCCAAGAATTAACAACGTCCAAATTGTCAACATGATACTGCTTTGTGGAGTAAAATTCAAGAATGATCAGGAGAATATTTTCATGAATAGATACTAGATGAAGCGCAAATGTCAAGGATATTCCATAAATTTCATGGAGTATAGAAGTCAAAACTTAACCAACTGAGTACAATAAAGAATGGAATAACAAAAGAAATCACCATGCATGCGATAGACCGCACAGATAGGTTATTCCAACAAAATAATAAATAATGAAACCAGGTCCAGTGTAAACGCACAGACATGATATTCCGACAGAATAATAAATAATAGAACCAGGTCCGGTGTAAAATACACAGACAGAATATTTCAACATAATAATAACAAGACGGAACCGGGTCCGGTGTAAAACACACAGACAGGATGTTCCAACAGAATAATAATAAAAACGGAACCAGGTCCGATGTAAAACACACAGACAGGATGTTCCAACAGAATAATAGAAGAATGTCACCAAGTATAGGGTAGATCGCGTATACAGGTTATTCCAACAGAATAATAAGAAATGGAATAACAACAGTTCTCTTCATGAATAAGAAAGAATAACACCCCTTACCGTTTTAAAGAATAACTGAAATAAGGAAGTAGTTAAGTAGCAGAATACTCTTCTTCTCTCTCTCTATAGTTTCTCTCTCTAGAGTTCAGTGAATTCGTAAGAAATAATGAAGGAATGAGCTGCTATTTATAGAAAAATAGAATGCATAGTAACTAATCCATGAACGGTCTAGATTGATTACTTTAATCTGACGGTCCATATTTAAAGAAAAATCTTTTAAATAAAATATAATATATTCTATTTATAAAATAACTTTAATAAAGTATTCTGTTTTATATAAAAAGATGTTTCTGTTTTATTACGTTAATAATACGAATAAAACAAAACGTCATTATCGCTAAATAATTCATATTATTTACTGACAATAATTGAATCAAACTGAGTGACTTCTCACATAAGCATTAATAATCAATATCGTGTGCTACTATGCAACTACACGTATTACTGTACTTTTACTACCGAGTAGTTCAACAGTAACAATGGTAAAACTTCCGCCGTTATTTTTAATAAAATATTTTTGTCGTTTTCTCAATCCGACAATAATTCCGTTGTGGGGTCCACCAATGATTGTGTCGTTGTATAAATATTTCCTGTTAAAACGAATATTCCCCGACCAATCGAATATTATATAACAACTTGCGTACTTTGCAAAATTTATAAATATTACCCACAACTATAACATTATATCAAATTAACTCCATAATATTCAAAAATGATATTTATAGAAAATTCATCTTTATTTATAAAAGTTGAGGTCTTACAATTAATGTAAGCTGCAAGATATATTAGAGGTATATAAAAGTCTATCAAAATTTTGGTAAAAAGTCTGTCACTTATTTCATAGAATCTATAAAAGTCATTTTAAAATAGTCTTTGAACTCTTTAAAAGTCACAAACTCTATAAAAGGGGTTAAATCTATTTTTTCCCATTCTACTCGACCTCGGTTTACAAATATATCACTGGACTAAAAAATTTTACGGTCAACTCATTGAACTGTATTTTTTTTACAAAAATTTTAAAAACCGTCTATTCCGTTAAAAATTTAACGAAAAGCCTACATGGCACGAATTATGTGGAATATAATCTTCACCTTAGGAATATATATATATATATATATATATATATATATATATATATATATATATATATATATATATATATATATATATATATTAATAAGATCTACCTTAGAAAGTCTACACGGCCCCAATTCCATTTTGAAGCTTAGACTCTTCTCTATTTTTTAATAACAAATAATTAAGTAAATTAATAACAAAATATATTAAGTAAATAAATTAATGTATAATTTTTATAAATGTATTTATATAAAATTAATAAGTTCATATAATTTTTTTTATTTATAAATATATTAAGTTTACTTTAAAAATATAAAATTATCTAATATTTTGAAATTAAAAGATTATTATCTCTTTGTTTTTTTTCCTTAGAAATCCTAAATATCGTCGAGAAGAAATATTTTAAAAGGTCAGGGAAAATTTAGAAAAAAATATTTGTTATTTTTTTATTTTAAAAAATATATTTTTAATATTTTGTAAAATTAAAACTAATAATATTTATATAATTAAACCTAATTATCTAAAATCTAATCTATTCCTCTTCTTCTTTTTCTTCTTTTTTATTTTGGCTTTTTTTTGAATTTCACCAACACGAATTACACTTCCATCATCATCATATTCAGCCATTTCTTCATCATTGTCGTCAAGATACGATCGGAGGAGCTTGGCGAAGAGATAAGGGTGCAGATCGCATACGGCCTAACTAGAGAAAGGGTTTTTCTAGGGAATTGCGCCATTCCGGGAAGAGGACTTGGGCGACGTCGTTTGAGGCGGCGGCGTCTAGGGTGTCGTAATAGGACTGAAAGTGGTGGTGGATCATTTCTACGTGTTTGGAGAGGAGATTGGTGGAAGAAGAGGAGGTGGAGGAGAGAGAACGGCGGAGGAGCGGTAAAATGGTGTTCTTCAGGTGTTTATCCATTCTTTGTAGAAGTCTTTAAATGGGCGAGTGAGTTTTTTCCAGCCGAATAGAGCTTTAAGCATGAGAGAGAATTAAGCAATTAGGGGTTTAGGGTTTATCATTTCTTGATGAAAGTAGAAGAAACAGAGGTAGAAGAAGAACATATAAATTATACATATATATGTAAATATATACACAAAACATGATTTAAGCGAAAGAGATAGAAGACGACTTTTGGGTTTGATGGGAATGAATTTTGGGTATGATTTGATCTGTGCAAATTTTGAGTTTTGATTCTTGATGTGATCAAATTTGGGTTGCCTCATATGCAAAATTTTTGGGTTATCTTTCTCTCTTCATATTTAATGGTTTGGGATTTAAAAAAAATAATAATGAATATTTAAAATATTTTAATATTTCTTTCTTTTATATTTAAGTTTAAATTTAATAATTTCATAAAATAAATAACAATTATATTAATTTTTAAAAATAAAAATAAAAATTAATTTTTAAAATTTTAGTTATATTTTTTAAGTTTGAATTTATTTTTATGAATTTTAATTTTTAATTTGTACTTATTATTAAACCCATTTACTTTTCAATGGGGCAACAACTAGAATAATATTATATTAAATAGCTGACATGGATTTTCATTTTAAAAGTGACGTGGATTTTCCGTTAAAAGTCAACTCATTTAACGGATTTTGTAACGGTTTGAAAATAATTTATAGTTCAATGAATCGATTGTAAAAAATTTTAGTTCAGTGATATATTTATAAATCGAGGTCGAGTAAAATGAAAAAAAAATAAATTTAACCCACTATAAAATTTTATCACTTTAATTTTTTTTTTAAAAATCTTAATTGAATACCCCGTTAACTTAATAAGTTATAGAACGAGAAGACAAATACATATACTGTTATCTGAATGGATCCGCCACACCATAAAGGCTCTCGAATTAAAAAAAAATCTAGACAATGACTATTCTGTCCTCTGAATTGATCCGTCACTGCTTACATTATAATGTACCATCAAGTCTCTCGAATCTCTTATAAAGGGGAAAAAGTGTCTTAGATAAGTTGTGTTTTGTGCACTTAAAATAATGTAGTTTTGATTGATAAAATAATAAAATTATCAAAACCGTTATTAATAGAATAAAATATAAAAATTCAATAGAAATATTTTTAAATTTAAAATTAATATAGTTATAAATATTAGAAATAATTTTTAAAAATGTTATTAATTATGATATTTATTGGTTTCAAAATTTCACGATAATTTTGAAGTTGAAAAAAACTGGTCAAATTAATTTTTAAATATTAATATTATCTAGTACTTTGAGAGGAATGAAGTATAAACAACAGGAGTAATTGCATTCACGAAAATCAGCCTGCCTGCCCATAGTATTAATATATTTAATTTTAAGACGAATTAAATAAAAATATATATTTTTAATTTTAAAATACAGAGAGTACATAGAATCACATCTAATATAAAAAGCAACCATACCCTAATCCCCATGCCCCATACCCTACGCCCTAAGGCCTATGGGGATTTTAATGGAAGAGGTATTTCAAACTGAGGAAGTACATAATAAGTAGGGTTGCCTAATTAATTTTATTATAATTTAATATAAAAAGAAAAAAAGTACGTACGAAATGGAAGAAGAATTAATTACTCCAAACCACAAAAGGCTCTGTATAGCATTATGGGTATTTGCCTCTTCGAACGGAAGCCATGGGCCATGACAAAGTAAGAGTTACGAATCCGATTAGCATGAAATTAATTTTTTAATAAATTTATTAATTGATAAATAGAATATTGATATATATAGAATTTTGTCAACGTGTCAGTATTTTATTGACTAATTAATTAATTTACCCAAAAATAAATTTCATGCTAACTACTTCTAAGATGTACCTATAACTCCAATGTCTCGTTTAATTTGTTTTGAAAAAAATGATGTCTATTATAAATATTTACCTTGATTTTTTAATTATCAATTACGTAAATAAATATTAATGATAATTTTTTTAAAAAAATATGTAATAAATGAAGAAGCTCTCTTAAAACTCTTACCAATCCCATATAAATAAATTTCACAATTATAATTTGACCAAAATTTATAGTAATACATAGCATGACTCATTTATTTTTATATTTTAAGTCCGCTTCCTTAACTAATGGATATTTTGCCAAAAAAGGATATTTAAAGATGGTTAGTATTTAGGGACGGATCCAGGGATCTATTCTCAGTAGGGGTAAATTTTTTTTGGTTGAAATTTAACGAGATAGAGAACGAGAGTTTGAATATATTATACACAGTGTGTTTAATATTTTTATATTAGTAGTAGTTTAATTTTTTTTTTTGTCCCTCTGACTTTAACTTTTTTATAAATTTATCCTTTTAAATTTATTAAATTTTATTTTTGCTCCTCTCATTACACCTATAAAAAAAATTGAGCATAGGCAACGCCCCATTTACTTTTCAGGTAAATCTACCGGTGTTAGTATTGTTGAAATAAAAGGATAATATTATCATAGTGATAAATATTACTTACAATTAAAAAAAATATTAAAACAAGTATAAAATATCATTAAATAAATACTTGTTACGACAATATCGATAACCATCTACTAGTCATTTCGGTGGTAAAGTTTTGAAATAGGCATGGGTTTCATACTACTCTATTTGTCCCACAAATAGAGTTGCTTTGCAAACTTCTATAGACTTTAACGTGTATATTTTTGTTTTATATTTATTTATATATTTATTATGTGTTTTGATTTAATAGTAGTGATATGATAATAAAATTACGATAATAGACGTATACATATTATATATACAACCATCAAAACTATAGTAAAATAAGACTTTATTAAGTACTCGGCAACACCTCCAGATAGAGCAAGGCCAATCAAAATCCGGCAGGCCGGGCACGGATATTTTTTAAAAAAAAATAAATCAAACGTGTTGGGGGCGAGGACGGGATATACAAAACTCCTCCCCCGCCCCCGCCCCCGCCCCCGCCCCCGCCCCCGCCCTGGCCCTGGTCTGGCCCAGTCCCATTGTCATCCTATAAGAGACATCCCAACAAGTAAAACATCCAACCACTATGATACCATACCTGAAATTTACTGATGAAATACTTTTCTTCTACTACCTCTCATTTTACTCAATTTACCCATACAAAGGAAATAGCAATACCAGGTGAAATCGGAAGCGTAAATTCTATGAAAGAATAGTGAACTTGATTTGTTCTAAGAAGGCAAAACCTGTAGGAAATATCATAGATTTCGTCATATAAACCACAAATTTGTTTACTTTGAAAGCCAATATATTATAAGAAACAACGTACAAGCCGCAATGACAGCAGCTAGTATGAGAGTGTCTCTTGATCGCTTTCTTCTAATAGAACCTGCGATAATCAGGAACAATGTTTATTGGAAAGTGATTCTAAGAAAGTGAACTTGAGCAGCAGAGATGGCTTCAGAATGTTACCAATTAGTCCTCGAATGATAGGAAATTTGTCACCAAGTTGCTTCACTTTCCCTTGAACATCACCAAACATGGCCCTTTGAGAGCCCAAAACTGCCCTTGTAGTTTGAGCTTGACTAATAACTTCATCCATCTGTGCACATATTCAATTTGACAATGTTAAGCGGATGATGATAAAGAAACTTCTCCAATGAAGAAGGGAACATTCACAATCAAGAAGTCGTTGATATCATTAGGTCAAGAAAAAATACAACTTTTTTATAGGTAAAAAAAGAAGAAGTAAATTCATGTTCTCCCTTTATCTTTAGAAAACCAAACCCAATTAGGCAATTATACAGAATCAGATCATGCAAAAACAAATTTTGGGTAAGAATGGATCAATAGAAGCAAAATGGAAGTAAGGTAAGGTTGTATTTGATAAAACTGAATGTTAAGATCTGAACAATTTAGACATCTGAATAATGTAGAACATCTGTCTAGAATTGTATCTAAATGAAGAAATGTTGTTTGATAATTAATTTTTCTAAAATATCTGAATAACAGTATTTTACCATTTTAACCCTCTATACAGTTACCTAAACTAGTCCAAAAGTGCAGCCATTAAACCAAATCAAAACAGAACCTAAACGGTTAAGCCATTAAATCATAAATGATTAAGCTATTAAACTATATCAAAACAAAGATATGATCAAAGAAACCGCACTAGCACTAGTCGAATCAATTTGAAATTTATTTGGGTCCAATCGACTTCCATTTTCTCTCTTATCACCCTGATCGGTGAAACGAGATCAAGAAGACTAATGGCAATTCCATGGTTCATGATTGTTTCCTCCAAGAATAGTTGTTCCACAATGCTATGGTATATTTGAGCCAACATCTCAACATTGAAATAACACGACAATGACTTTTGGGAATATCTAATATTACCAAGAGTACACCTAGCTCCTATTATACTTTTAAGAAGCTCCAGTCAAGAAGTAGTTACTACTGCTAGAGCTGCCCATTGCACAAGGCATATCATGAACTAAGAACTTCACAGTACGAGTGCCAAGGAAATAGGAAATCTAATATATAGAGACACTCGTGTAGATCAGAGTCGGTTACCAACATCTCTCTAGATGAGACGAAAATCAGAGGGATCAAAGAAAGGACGAGAGAGGGAGCGGTCACGGTGGTCGGAGTCGGCGAGGGAGGAGATGGAGAGATGGAGAGATGGGTCGGCGACAGATGAAGGGAGTTGCCGCCGTTGATATGGTGATTGTTGGGATTTGAGTAGGAGCAGATGTGGTGACTAAAATGTTGTTGAGATGCAAATTAATTAGGGTTATTGGGGATAAAAGAGGAATTTTGTAATATTGAAGATGTTATTTTTGTCCAAAAAATAGTCAATTTTATTCGAATGGTCTTCTGAATAGTTTAGATTTAATTTTCTATCTTGACGATTTAGAGATATTCAGAGGGAATTTTTTTTTACCAAACAATTTCATGCCTCTTAGTGAATAAGAGATGCATTAAGATACAATTAAACACCACCTAAATCTGATCTCACAGATTCATTCTTAACATGTATCACTGTGGTCTTTGGAATACAAATTCAGATCATACTGATACTCTTTTGATAGATGATTGAGATTGTATTTTGGCATCCATTTCCCATCTTATATTAGATACAAACTGCATGTATTCCATCAACGTTCTACACATCTAAGAAAAGAAAAGAATTCCCTGCTAACTAGCGATTTTCTGAAACACACAAAAACTGATAGCTATGTGTTAAAAAAATTAAACTGTAAAAAGAAATAGGACTATTTAAGGTTCATGCACTTATGTTAATATACGGCCTTAGAGTGTGTACATGCATATGAAGAAAGAAAATTTCACTGGAGGCAGGCAGGGTCCATATTCAAGACTTGCTCAAGTCTCGTCGTTTATTAATTTGTTTTAGAGCAGTGCTGGTATCTTTTTGTTTTATCGTTTTTTTATTACTACCTTTCTTTCTTTTTTCATTGGGAAAGATAGCTAGCTCAGTTTTTATGAATCTTTTGCCAGGTATAGGAGCATAATAATGATATTAAAAAAGTAACATGGTTAGCCAAAAAGTTTTACTTTGTTAGTACATGGCATTGAAGTTGTTTCCGGGAATGTGTGCTGCAACGATAGCAATATCTATGATGCCTAAGGGCCCCTGAGAAATTCAGTTTTCTAGGATCTTCTCTACTTTCTTTGAATTTTCATTGTTGACTAGATAATCTTTGACTGCAGTCACAGTAATTCCACAAGGCTTTCGCAACCTCAATCACAATAAGCCACAGGGCTTTTCGACTCTCTACTTCTCTAGACTAGAGCTTAGTTAGGCAACCCTAATCCTTTTCCTATGCAACATGCCTTTGTCAAAACCTAATACACTGTCCAGATATTGTGTCAATATACACCTGAACAACTAATCAATTTGCAGAACTAGTCCAAAACCTTTCCATATGCATTAATTAGCCCCAGGACACAAGTTAAAGAAGCCAGCCCCTAAATACTACTAGTATAGTCCAGCAGAGATCTATGTCTGTAAAGTTTTAATTAGACCCGATACATATCTTTACCAAAACATAATCGAAACACAGCATAAGAATTTTGCTAGCTATTAGCTAACAAAGGTTATTACATATGGTGAGACTCCCTAGTTTGGTACCAGCAAAGAATATTGGTATCTGCTATCGTTTAATGCAAGGAAGAACCGGAGAGATGAGTGCAGAGTAAAGTTGGAAGTAAAAGGATGAGTTCCGGTCATGAACATATGAAGAAAACACAATGAAAGGCACAAAAGGCGATTACCAGTTTTGATTGTTCTGATACACAGCACTATGTGGATGGACCGATGGAGTGGATCTAAACATAATTAATGACATTACTGCACAAAGTGCCTCAAATTAGGAACCAAATTCTCATTTGATCTATTTGAGCATAGATTTAACCGGACCAATAAAAGCATATTAAAACTGAAGTTTAGTCTCCAGTGTTTTCAGATTATTTGGTCATATTCCAAGCATCAGCTAAAGCTATAATTTTTCACCCGAGTTCATATCCACATTTGCAAATTATCATGTTTCAGTTGTTTTCATCCTTATCCCATTCCAACGGTCTAATCTCGCTACAAATTAAACCTCATGTATGATTAAGAGGTTCAATCTGAAGTTCAACCGGACAGCTTGATGTCAGTCATCATGTATAAGCGACAATTATCACAGCAAAGATAAGAAAAGAGAGTGAACAAACAAGAAAAAAGAACTGCAGCATAACCTGAACTGAAAATCTTTCTTAAGCTTCCCCCCCCCCCCCCCCAAAACACACACACATGCTATTGGGAACTCAGGGGAGAGAGATGCAAGACCGCTGCAAGAGTATATGAACTTGGATTTGAAAGGAAGAGCACTCAAGTCTTACATGGGATATGCTTCCATGTATGGCAGCTCTCTCACGTAGTATCTGTATTCTTGGTGACCCAGATGCCTGCAAAAATGTTGATTAGCTTTTGATATAAGGCAAAGATCTGTTGTTAGGAATATTTATAAAGAACATAAATTACACTTGCGCGCACCTTGTACTCACTAATATCATCTCTAACAGAAGAGAGAAGCTCCGCATGTTCCTTCATCGAGCTTATGTTTCCTTTGATGCGTCTAAATTCCTAATACATCCATAACATTAGTTCTATGAGCTTCCGGAGTGTAACTCTTTTAGTTTCCAGAGGAATTCGAACATGTAATAGGGTTAGAAATACCTAATGTCTATACATAGCCTTTTAATGCTTCAATTCAATACAGATTTAAGCAAGGAAGAATCTTTCCAGCAATGATGCTTTCTAATGAGTTGTTTGGTGTAATTGCAATCTACATGCAATGCTCGTGCAAATCAAGTATATACTTTGGACTTTCTCCATATTCCTTATCCATTTTAGAGCCTTCAAAATTTTATTAATAATGAAAAGAGCAGCAAAAAAGCCTTCCAAGTCTCGCATACATATTTGAATAACCTTTGTCGAAACCTTAATGTACAAGTCCAAGGACTTCTCCACCAAACCAATACCCTAGAATACCCAAAACGACCAAGAACATGTTCTGCGGCTTTGTTTATTTCACCCTTAGTAGCCCCAAACACCAACTTATGTTTACTCGTACTCCTTTCTACAAACCCTATAAAAAAAATCCATTTTTTAAAATTGTTTTAGTAGACCCTGAGGCCAACTGGTTTCCTAGGGCAATGTAAACCCTGTCCATTTGAATTTGAAGCAAGTGTTTGATGTCAGTCAACTTATTGTGGGCTCCTCATGTAAAAGTCATAAAAAGGTGTACTCAGCTATATTTCAAATTCCAAGCTCGAGGAGATCCAGGATGCAGACCAACATTATATTAGTTCAGCATGGCTATATCTTGTCAGGTTCAAGGTCAGGGTGGACAGAATAAACTAATCATGAAACCCTCTACCACTAACTGTGAGAAAGGTATGTGCGATAAATAGATAAAGTAAACAGCAATTGAAATTCTACATAGCTATCGCGAATAGTTATTGCTAGGTTGGACAAATAGTATCAGCATATTCCTTATTATTCCACTTAAAACATATTAAAATAACATGCAGTAACACATAAGTAATAAAAAAAAATTTAAGTCTCGTATTAAGAATTCTCCACGAATAAGCATGCCCATTCCTGATTGACAAAAAATATCAGTTGAAGTCTGTAGACTCTATACCATGTACACTAATCCCAGTTTCTTAAGCAGTGAGGATTGCAATTGCATCATGTAAATTTTAAGATTGGTTAAATAGGTAAATAAAATTCAATAGAGAAATTAAAATTATAATAATAAATAATTTGCTACAGGGATGTCAATCATTACATCATGAGACATGCAAATTTATAGTATCTACTTGAGATTTATAGTAATTTGGCATACCCAATGATATAATTTATTTAAATACATGAATCACATGCAAAGAGGAAACCTGGGTGTACTCATGAAGAATGTCCCTATGCCTTGCCAGCTTCTGTGTAACTGAAGTAGTAGGTGCAGCAGATGCAGCACATCGACTCATAGAATCATTGACATCAAGTAACTTCTCAAGCAATGACTGAATCTCCATTTCCATGGATTTCCATGATCCAACAGTAGGTGAAGTAGTATCCACATAACCTGAACCCAAAAATCTAATCATCAGAAATCCTAAAAACTAATCCAAACTAGCCAACATTTGAACCGAAAAACTGCAGTACATATGAATTGTAGTTGAAAAACATAAATCAAACTCAAAAGTCAGATTATTAATCTAATTACTTTATAAGTTATTACCATCTGAAAGGCTTTTCTAACATTATTATTCCTTCAGCAAGCAATCAGCCATTTAAAATATATTACTGTTTCATCTTACCTATAAAATATAAGGATTGTCAGTGTATCTTTAGATAACATTAGTAGACAAATAAATTTTTAACTTTTAAATCAAGTATATCACTATCTAGAAATTGGTATGGTGAAGCCTTGGTGTAAACAGTAAAAATTAAAGATTTTGGCCTTTTAAAAGGGAAAGTTGATATTGAATATGGCAAATTTCCAGCACATCAATGAAGGCATGGCAGAATGACAAATTCGACCAAGAACTCATAGAATACAAAACAATTGTTACTTTATAGGAGCTAAATAGTAATGCACAGTGCAAAAACTTTAATTGTCAGATCAGTTATTTTTAATGTGAAGAATTTTAAAAAAAAGAATAGATAGGGACTTGCCTAACTGATCTCATTGCTCATCAAGTTTGATGCAAAACTTACCAAACACTATTAACTTACTCCCTCCAACCTAAACAAGAGTTCACTTTCTGTTTTTAGGATGCCACAAAAAGAGATGGACTCCACTTTCAGAATCTATGTATAAATCATATTAATATATCAAAATAACTCCTGATCTTGAAGATTGGTTAAGTTAAACTTGAGTCAAAACTTTTCTTCTTTTAAAAAGTTGACCCCCGTTTTGGGATAAAAGGAGGAAGCTAAATATTATTATATATATTAAATCACAGTACATGGCACAATACGTTGACATCTGTCATTCTAAAGAATCAACACCTGTCTATCCTAATTAATGCTCCTAATTACCCTTTACACAAACATATGAGACTATAAATAACCTAAATTCATTTTCCAAATTCCCCTAAATCTGGGATCATATATTCAAAAACAGCAACTAGATTAATTCCGTATTCATTCAAATTCTTTCAAACGGCGAAGAAGACTCAACCCCAAAGGATAAACATCCTGTAGATTGCTATCCCAATTGTGCCAGCAATTCGAGTCTTGGTCACTTTTACATAGTTTGAGGAGCTTCAGCCGATCCAGGATTCTCAACCCCTCTCTTCAACCCAGCACTAACCTCTAAGAAGGTTCAACCAAGGGCGGAAGATGAAAGCCGAAGTCTGGGACGCATTCTTCAAAGCCCGGTCTTGAGTTCCCTGTCGGTAGAATTGGCCGCTTTCTCAATAACGGAAAATACGCTGATAGTGTCGGTTCCGGAGCTACTGTCTATCTGTCTGTCATCCTCGAGTATCTCGCCGCTGAGGTAATAACTTTTGATATCTTTCTTTTGCATTTTTGTTGATTTATTTTTATAGATTAATTTGGTATATTGTTTAGGAATTGGGGAAAAATAGTTTTTATGCTTCTTAATGATCGGTTCTGAAATTTATGATTTTATTGGTTTTAGTTGAGGTTAATTTGAATAACAGAGTTTGTGAAATATGATTTTATTAACTTAAAATTGTTATTTTGTTTTCTAATCGCAACTTTGAGTTGTCAATGATGGAGATTATTGATATAAATTTGGTAAAATCGTTTATTGATTTTAAAATTGATTCTGATTTTGTTCTCTCCCAAGGAAAATATACTCTCATTTGGGCAGTGTTCGAAAAGTCGGCCGACTAAGTCGGGGTCGGAGCCTCAACGAGTCGATTAGGGCCTAATCCTTTGATTTAGTCGCTGGTCGACTTAGTCGGGCTCCAGTCGACGACTAGTCGGAAAAGTCGCCCAGTCGGAGTAAATCAAAAAATCGGAACAAGTCGGAGAAAATCGGAACAAGTCAGGGAAAATCGGAAGAAGTCGGGCAAAATCGAAAAAAATGGGAGCAGATGAGGTTCTTCTACCTAGAAGAAATGGTATAAATGTGCGAGAACTAGATGAAGACGAGTTTATGTCGGAAGATGATGACAACGAAGAGGAAGACAAGGATTATGAGTTTGAGTCCGATGGAGAGCAAGTTTTGGAGTGATATGAAGAGGAGGAGGAGTAATTGACTATTGATTTTGTGCTACTTAGTTTCATTTGGTTAATTGGTTTTGAACTTAGAGCGTCAAACTATTTGGTTTTACTTAGTTTCCATGTTTTTATTTGATGATTTGTGTTAGTTATGTTATTCTACTTGCTCATAACTTATGAAGGAGGAAGGATAATATATATTTTAAAAAAATAATTGAAAATTCGACTAGCCGATTAATCCCGACTAATCCCCTAGTCTCTAGTCGGTAGCCAACTGACCTGAGACCGACCAGCGACTTTTAGAACACTGATTTTGGGAGTGTGGAATTTTGTTTCCTTCCATTAAGGGGTGTTTTGATATATAGGCCATTAGAGGATATTCTGGCTGAGCTCGAAGAGTTCAAAGTTCACGTGGTCAAATGTGTGACAAAGTCAAAGAATGATGATAACTAGATAGTTGGAGTACTTGCAGAAAGCCTTCTTGCATTTTGTTAAACTTTTGAATCTAAGTAGTTCTCTTGCATTTTCTCCTAAGTCAATAGAGAGATAGGGAGGATGAATGGATATTAGCAATTGTGTGATTTTTTTAGACTCGGCTGTTTCAGATGTTGGTAAACTAGGTCCATGTCGTACGAGGCTTGCTTTTATCGTCATTACAATGTTTTTGATGTTGGGAAAGTAAGCATGTTTTAGCAGGTTCGAGGTGCATTATATAGGCTCACTTAGTAACATGTTCCATAAAGTTTGATAAATTCTTGAGTTGCTGCTATAGCATTCCCTTTTGTGCTGCATGACAATGCCAATTGTATTATAAAAGAAAATTAGACTCTGCTACATTTGGACATAATGAATGGAATGGAAGAAGAAATTGAATGAAAAATAGTGTATTTGGTGATCATTTCGGCGGATAAACCGTTCCGAATGAAAAATTCAATCTTCATTTAATTTTCATTCCAGATGAAAGGAAATGGTATGAGATCCATTCCAATGGAATGTATGTATGCAACGATGTTGCCATCCTGTCACACCACCACCACCACCATCACCCATCACCTTCAACCAAAAATACACTTGAGCTGCTAAAAAATCATTTCATTCCTTTCTCCATTCCATTCCTTTACTTCAATCCAAACGTAGCATAGTAAATACACCTTGAAACAATGAAATTACAAATATGTCTTGGTGCAAATGAGACAATAATTTAGAACCTGATATCAGCAATACAAGTTAGTGCAGTTAAACATATAGTGGTTTTTCTATAAAATTAGTAAGGCAAGCCTATGGGGTATTTACAAATTTTTGGCTGGCTTTAGATTGTACTTTATTGGTAAACATTCTGCTACATTTGTTGAATCACTAGCACACAGATCCATGTTAAGTGAACAGAAGATGTATTCAAAACATTCCATGCGTAAGTAATTTCTTTCAAAGCTACAAATTAAAAAGCTTATACTGCTTCTTAAATGTGTTGATATGGTATACATATATGTGTGTGTCTGTGTGATCAACTGCTTCTTAAATGTGGTTATACATTTTATACATTATACATAAATACGTGTTTGTGTGTGTCTGTCTAATGTGTCAAATACTTCACATTTGATCAAGACATGGCTTCTAAGTTTCTGTTTCTTCATTTTTATTTAAACTTTTTCGTTCATTCTGTCCTTTCCCTTTTAATAATTCTATTAATATCTAAGGTTTAGTTTGTATTCTTTGTGTTATCATTGAAATAAGATTTTGTACTTTCTTATTCCTGCAAGAAGCACATTATTTTATAACCTTTTATTAAATAGTTGTTACACATGCTAATAAGTATGAATGACAATAATAAAAATTGTGAATCACATGCTATCATTCGTGCTCCAAAATAAGTATTGATATATTTGATGTTTGTCGTTCAGCAATTACGTATTTCAGCTCTACACAAGTGAAATAGTGAGTTGAAATTCATTTGGATAGTCTTTTTTTTTTTTTTGAAAAGATTTGGATAGTCTTAAGTGTGCTATAGTTATTCTTTATTTTAACCTACTCTATCTTATCATTATTTCACTGAAGAATTTTCTTTTTTATTTCTATGATTTCTTTGAATCCTCTCTAGCATCCTATGAAGATCAACATACCACAATTTTGAAATATCGACAGAAATCGGTTTTAATTTGTGACAAGGAAGGAAAAACATACAATACTACAAAGAATGTAGTTTTCAAAGAAGTTTTTCACAATTTAATGTAAAGGTTTGACATCTTCTAGCTATTATCTTTTTGCTGCTCATTATTAGTGTAAACACTGACTATTTTATTATTACATCTCCTGAAATTATTTGGATATAATGATCGTTATTAGTGTAAAATTTCCGCCTTTTTCGTTTATTTCAATTAGAAATTTTAACTATCCAACCTGACATGTGCATTCATTTTGTCTAATTTTAGGTTTTTTCTGATGGAAGAATCTTTTTTACTTGAAAATCGAATGACACTGAGACCCAATAGAGGAATCTGATTCTTACTGTGACCTTCGATCTGTAAGCTAGACTTATTTTTATTTTGATTGTATCATGAATGGTTCAATATTGCTATTTTAGCTTACTATTAGCCAAGAAGCGGATTGTTTTTTTAATCATATGCGTTGTTCGCCTGTCGTATCTAATGTCTTTTAAGTATTTGTTTTCTTTATTTTAGTGGATTATGCTCTATTTTGTTAATCTGAGTTTGTGTTGAAATGTTAAATGTTAATTATGTGTATGTGTATGTGTATGTGCATGTGTATGTGCATGTATCTGAAAGTTTGTGAAATGAGGAATGATCAGAATAGCTAGAACTGTTGCTCAATTGAATTCGTTCTTATGAGATTAGAAATTTATGTGCATACAATTGATCCATTCCCTCCACAGCACCCACCGCACAGAAATAATTATATAGAAATGCAGTGGTAACAAATTACGCATAATTTGCATTTTTATGCTTGCATATCTTATTTATTGTATCTATAGCCCATTCAGAAAGGTCTAAGCCACAAATTCTTTTGAATTCCAATGCCACAAGGGGGTAAGCTTCATCTGTCGTCTAAAACAACTTATGTTTTCCAAATGAAATTTACTGAACAAAATCTTCTCTCATCATGTTTATAGACTGGAAAAATATAATTTTTACTTGTATAAACAAAAATGGAGCTTTTACTGATGGCGCAAGACTTCTTTTACACTAATTATGCTAAAAATTCTTGCAGAAGTATATATATTTATTTATTCATATGTATTAATGAATGTATATAAAAGCTCTCTAAGCTAATAAGAGAAAACTCTAACTTTGGTTTATTATATCTAATAGAACCTGTAGGCATGTGTTATTGCAACTACTTTTAACTTTTACTGCATGTTGAAGACATAAATTTGCAAGCTTCTATGTTACTTCTTATTCTTAATAATTCATATCATCGCCAAATTAAGAAAATAGTACGGTTATTATAGTTTTGATTCTAACAATTATCTATGCGAGGTTTTGATGCCATTGGTGAGGCCATTCTGCAAGAACTTAAATTTGGAGCAATCAGTTGCATAACATAATATCAAAGCTTTGATTTTTGCACTTTTTTTAGTCCAAGTCTCTGTCACTCTATCTGCATTTGGTTTTCACTTCTGTTTGTGCACATTAGTTTTTTATTTCTATCTACTTTGGATGAAGTTGGTCCTATTTGCTTGCTTAGTGAGTACGGTCACATGTGAAGAGGTTTTAAAATGCAATGTTGGGTGCATTCACTACATCTCCCCTTGCCCAATCACCCCCCCCCCTTCTGATAAGCAACTATTGGCTTTGAAGAAATTGATTCCCAATTTTGCAGTGTGGGCAATCTCCTAGGATAGCAAATTCTGATCTCTCTTATAAAGTTGACTTAATGTTGTAGGCAAAGACACTCTGTAGATTATTGTGCAATGTATGATATTTGTGGAGCGCGCAGTGATGGTAAACTACTGAACTGCCCTTTTGGTTCCCCAGTTGTGAAGGTAATGTTGTGCTCTTTCTACTTTTATTTCGTGGTGTATTCAGGCCATCAATTGATTTATTATGTTACTTGAAAACCAATTAAACATTTAATTTTTGATGAGGGTTTTAGTATAAGTTGATGTGTACTCAATGTTATGGGTTGCAGCCAAATGATCTATTTTCTTCAAAGATCCAAAGTTTGTGTCCGACAATTACTGGGAATGTATGTTGTACAGAGAAGCAATTTGACACATTGCGGGCGCAAGTCCAACAAGTATTATACTTCATCTACCTTAATTTCTTACACAGTCTGGGAAGTAGTTTTAATATGTGAGAATGTAAACGGTCATGGATTAAGTATTTCTACCATAGTTGTTAAGTCGTCGCCTAGGCGACGCCTAGTCGGCAAGTCGGTACAGAAAAGATAAGGCGAGAGAACAACTTGGACGTTGACGGAAAGGCGAGCGCCTAGACAAAAAAAGCGTCGACTTGGACAGTTCAACGGCGACTAGGACGCCTAACCGGTTGATCGAGCGACTTGGGCTCAGACAAAAAAATTTGAACTAGGTTTTTTAAAAAACGACGTCGCATGAAGATAAATAATATAAACTAACCCTAAAAGAAAAGCTCGATCGATCGACTGAACTCAGAAGATCGAACGAGAGGCGAGAGGCGAGAGCGAAGAAGAAACAGAGAGAGACTGACCGAGAGAAGAGGCGAGACTGACAGAGGCGAGAGGCGAGAGGCGAGAGCGAAGAAGAAAGTGAGGTCGGAGGTCGACGGTCGGCGATCAACTGTCGGCCGAGCTTCTGTTCTGCTTTCCTCTTCCCCTTTTCCCCTTTTTCCCTTTTCTACTTGATACGCAGTTCCTTTTTTTTTTTTAGCCTCCTGCCTGTCTTATTTGCTGTTGAGTCTATAACATTAGAACAGTATACCAATTTGGCTTTGCATTATAACATTATAGCCGTTATGCTTTGCATTTATAACATTACAGACATATACATATATATATATATATATATAAAATTATATATACGTATAAATTTATTTATATATAAAATAAAATAAATATAAATAAAAAATATTATATTTAATATATATCATATATATTAAAAAGAAATTAATATATATTTAAATAAACAACAAATAATATGTTGAAAATAATTAAATTTATATAAATTTCTATAGTTATTAATTAAATAATTATGATACCATAAAAAATAAGATAAAATAAAATAATATTATATACATATATTTAAATAAACAAAAATAATAAAAATAAAATAAATACTAAAAAATAAATTTAATGATAATGAAATAAATACATAAAAAATAACTATGATATTAACTAAAAATAAATACTATATACACTTAACTATTAACTATATATAATATTTTAAATATAATATAATATTTAATTAAATATGTATATTTTAATTTTAAAAAATAAATATATTTAATATGTAGGATAGTTGCATGAAATAATTTGAAAATAAATACTATATACACTTAATTATTAATTTAATAATACACTATATATATATATATATTATATAACACTATCAATGGGATTTAAAAATATATTTAATGTTATTCCATAGTGTTATGTTTTGAGTTTTAATGTATATGAAATTTTATTGCTAATATAATTGTTATGTAAAATAAATAAAATATAAATTATACATTGTAAACGACTTGTCGCCATACGGACGCCATAGCGGTCGCCTTGTCGTTTAGGCGTCCACGCAGTCGGCTACCGCCATGACTCGCCGTGGCGCCGTAACAACTATGATTTCTACTGAATGCTATTATTAAGTAGCATAGGTATTTAGACTATGCTAATATTTGGACATTTGTTGCTAAAAGTAGTAGCTACATTGTCACCTAATATGTTGTGTTATGATTTGTTCATGTTAGGAGCAAGCTTATTGTTATTTGCAAGTTTTTGTGCAGCTAACCAAGGGAAGGAAACCACTAGAAAGTTCATTTCACATGCTTACATTAGGCCAACTATTAGATAGTTAGTTTTTTGACATTTTGAATAGTTGTGCGCTTGATGTTTACTGCATTATTTACAAGGGAATGGTTAGAAGTAGATATTTTCAAGCTATTGTGTCATGTACTGCATTTCATACACACATTACTCAAAATTACCTCACAATGTGGCACTGCTAATTTGAACACCGACTTTGTTTTCAGGCCATTGCAATTGAAGGCTGTTTTTTGAATGAAGGTTCTAAGCTTGTAGTTTGCCCAACTATTTTGCTATATGCTTGGGCTGAATAGTTTGAGCATTGGCTTTCTAATTGTATTTTTAAGAGATTTTGTAAACCTTCGTATACCATTTTATTCTCTTTTTGTTATGGATTGTAAAAAGTTAAGTTGAGGCAACCCTTTCTTTACGGTAAACAAATTACAAAAGTAGTAAAGGACGGGAAAAATAAATCAGTTGGCTACACTTTGGCCAATAAAAACTGCAAAAAAATAGAAAAAGAAAAGAGTAGAAAAAATGATTTGTCCACAAGTTGAGGTCACTTACTTTGCCACAAGCCTAAAAGCAATAGTCACATACTTAGAGTGTAATGCACAGACTGGTAAACTCTCACCACTACCCCCTACAATGTATATTTATTTGTTTTTCTGTGTAAAATTGATCATCGCACAACAATTTACATCTTTTTATTATATTTTAATTTATTAATTGTACGTTCACATTTATTATTAAAAAATTGAATAATCCCACCGCAACGCGCGGATTTGTATCTTGTAATCCACTAAGTAGCAAATTAGATTTAGATAAAACACAGATTTGCTTTCCATTTGAGCTCACATTTCATACTTGGCCCAACATACAATGCAACTACTTAAATAAAAAAAATATGTATTTTCAATTTTCAGAGCAGCAATTAACAGAAAGAATACAAATTTCCCAGAAATGATCATTGGCCAAATATACAAATCACATTGCATATATCTTAAATTAAGAGTCCAATTTGAAAATCAAGGCAAATCAATTACCAAACCTATTGAGCAAACTAAGCCACCGATGGAATTTGCAAACGTAACTCATATCAAGATCTAAAATAAAATACACTAGGAGATAGATATATACGTATAAACTGATATATATCCACAATGAGATATATAGAGAGAGAATTGAACCTCCTTGGGAGAATCGAGCACCGAGCTTATTATAGGAATTGAGCTTGACGTCGAGATCCCCTTCGATTTTACGAGCCTCTTTCCTCAATTCCTCCCAACCCGCCTCCTGCAAAATCGGATCCCCCGCCATTATCCAACTTTTTTCGATTCCGTTGATACGGTTGGAATCTGTAGTTACTTGTATCAAATTTCCCTGTGCTTTCTTATTGATTGATCGGCCTTCGCTGGGTTTTAACAATATGGCGACCGGAGAGAGACCGACTAGAGACGGAGTACAGGCCTTTGAATAATTGATTTTTCCTTTTTTTAAGTGAACTGTTTTTTACTTTTTCTTTTTTTGAAAAGGTAAATCAAGTTTAAATTTAACTTCACTCTACAATTATTTTTACTAAATTATTCGATAATTATAATAATAAAAGGAAAAAAATAGAGGTGTACAGTTGTGTAAAAAAAAATAAAATGTTTTGTGATTATGTAAACATGATATATCTAATAATAATTTATTTAATTAGATCATAATAAATGTAAGTTTAAATTTAAAATATGGGTAAACCTATATTTTAACCGTAACTATACGGTTCCGACCTACAAAACTCATATTAAAAATAGTTAATATGGTTTTAGTTCTTAAATAGAATCATAACTATATTTTGTAAATCAAAACCAACCCATAATCATATTTTGTCAGGTCTATTCGCAATTGATTGCGATTGCGAGGAAGTCGGTGCTGATGGTGCCAAAGATGACGGTGATGAGTACTGTTGAGGGGGTTTTGGAATGTTGTTTGTTCTAATCCCCTTGTAGTTATTTTTATGTACTGTTTTAGACTTGTGGCTTATGGTAATACTGTGTTACTTGTGCTATCCTATGTTTGTGTTTTATTGAAACATGATGTGCTTGTAATTCTCTTTCGATATCAATATCATTATTTGTATGGATCTCTATATGTTTATTTTGTGTTGGTATGCATTTTTCAATATTTTTGATAGGTTTTTTTGGCTTTTGGTTGTCTATTAGAATGGTGTAAAAAGATTTAACTGGTGAGTGCATTCAGTATGGTGGTAAACAATTACAGAAGAATGCAAAAATTTGTCAAATATCTCCCTCTTGAACGACAAACTTGAATTCTTTTAATCTAAGTCTGGTTCATTCAGGATGGTGATGCTCGATGTTGGTAATCCTATATCCAGAACTTTTGGATTTGCCAAACTTTTGGTTTTAATAAAATTTATTTAGCCGATGAAAAGAAAATTTAACAAAATTTATTTAATAAAATGTTGATTTGTTCTCAAATCAATAGTCTGGTCAAAGACGGGTTTTTCCACGCCAGTGATCGAGTAGTAAAACAAGTAATTTATTGTCAATCATAAAAAATAATTTCTAATCGGAATTATATTATACAAATCTATCTTGTAATCCTTTAATTCTCTCTCTCTCTATATATAGGAGATAGATGGTGTATCATACATTACTAATTTTTTTTCCCCTACCAAGTTAACCAAAATATTAAACTTGCCTTCAATTGACAACAAAGGAAGAAAACTACACAAAACATTCATATTTACTGTTTCAAGAAGGTGGAGAGAATTCACTTTTATTGCATTGTAAGCTAACGAAGGTGATAATCCTTCAAAAATGTTTGCTACAAAATCATGGTGCCAAAAATGTGGTGAATGGATATCATTTTATTCACAATAGCCACTGACACGAACAAATGTTTCTTGCTTCTTTGGGTAAGCAGAGATGCTGATACTTCCTTCAACATAGCCACCAGTTTTTCTCCCAGTTAGCACATTCATCAAGGTGGTCTTTCCAGCACCACTCACACCAACCAATGCTGTTAAAACATCAGGCCAGTTATGGTTTTATTCCTTAGCTGGGCTGGATCATGAAACACATGTTGATATTAATACGGACAAATTTTCTGCATCTGCATGCAGACTTGGTCAGAAGCAGAAAATAGTAGTGATTAAACAATTAAATCTCAACTTTTTACCAATTAAATGCAAACCAAGCCCAAAACTTATTACTACTACGTTCAAAATTGATTGAACATTAAAAACAAATTCACATCAAAATCTGAATTTTAAGATTCAAAAAAGTCATCTGGGATTAAAATCACACCCTTGCCACAAAGACCATGCATCCATAACAATTGTTATATGGGTTTCAGGTTAATAGATATTATGATCTTGTTACCATGCAGCCTCTACGAATATGGCTGGGGAGATCAAATCATTCCATTTTGTGGCCAGGTGAGTGTTATTCTTCTTCGGAACTGACCTTTCCCTTTTCGTTAAGTTGTAATATTGAAATCAAGCTGTGTATATTGCTTTTTATCCAATATTAAGTGCCTTGTTACTGCTCTTTAAAACTAACATGAGCATTATATTATATTTGGGCTCACAGATGGAAGGAGGAATCTCTTCGAGATAGCATTAAGCGCCATGCGCACTTCCTTGCTTTACAACAATGAATACCAGATAACAAGAGGAAAGGTAAATATTTGTGGAACTGCATCTACATCAGTTCTTGCTACTCTTAGTCATACAATGTTTCCCGACAAGAACTGCAAATTTCAGTCATTTTTCTGTTAGTACACACTGAAAGTTGGAAAACTTAGACACAATTCATCCTAATATAGTCTGGATTCTCTTCAAAGGATTAGCCTTTTGCTGAGTATAAAAAACTCAATTTTCTCTTGGAATTTAAAACATGAATTGCAAATAATGAAAGATATATCTTTACTCTTCTCTACGTAGTTGCCATAATACTGTAATTTAAAAAAGCTATAGTTTCTTACTTTCCTTAGTTCAATCAAGTATAGTACAGACACAGTTCAATTTGCTGCTAGATTTGCTCATTACAGACATACTAGTTGCATGAGCTTAGTAAATAAAAACTTTTATGCACAAATTTCAAGCTGCTTCTACAGAATTCCCTAAAATTCTTTACTTTTCTGTCACTTCACTAGAATGAAATCTACTTTTTTTAAGAAGCAAGCCTCATTAAGCCGATTACTTGTTTATTAATTTTTTTAGTATTAAAAGGCTTGTCCACATTTCTCACAGTGAACATGGTTCTTGGCTTCAACTATCCTAAGAAAAACACCAAAACTACAGTAAGCCTCGTGCAGTGATATTGTTCTACATGGTATATAATGCTAGCAGTTCCTGCACTCGACCGTATCTGCCTCCACAAATGACAAGGAAGACGCAGCCTGCTGACCCACCTTGCGGTTGCCCTGCTGAACATATGAATGAACAAATATTTGAACACAACATTACTACTGCTGAACACAACAACATATTTATGAACACATGAATGAACACACAATACTACTGCTGAACACAACATTCATATTTACAACTGCAAGATGGTGGAGAGATCGAATTCAATTTTACTGTATTGTAATTAAGCCAATGAAGGTGATAATCCTTCACAAATGTTTACTACAAAATTATGGTGAGTTGGTGCCAGAAATTTTGTTTCCTTAGAAATTTTATGCAGCAAAAATAGCACAAGGGTTCACGGATTAAAAAAAACAAACAAACTAGCCTTTTGTTTTTCCTCATTTACGTCTGCAGCAAGACACAACCAGGCACTATGAGTACCAAGCTTCTTGTTTAAAAATGGCACTACGGTCTACGAGTACCTTATAAGTACTCGGTTTTTTCAGTTCGGTTGACCTAATTTCCATGCTTATACTAAAACTATTTCAAAGCTAATATATAGCCCTACGCATCTAAAGGAAATGCTTTCCTTTAACATGGTAATCAACGGAATAGGAACATAGTGCTGCCCAAGTGCCCATAACCATTAGATTAACTCACAACCAGACAGGTATGCATAATCTAAAATACCGTACATGAGCCTAGTTAGTATTGGGAGCTTGCAATTGAGTTCTCAGTTACTGCAAGACACGTGCATGAATGGCCCATATGAACACATATTTACGGCTGAACACATGAATGAATGCCCTCCCTGAACACATAATTACACATTATTAGAAAAATAATGACACCTTAACTCAGTTGCTTAATGACAATTAAAGATCATGTATGAGATTAACAAGGGAATAAAAATAAGCGACCAGATTCGAACAGACCCATCCTCTGCCCCAGAAATCAAAAAAGGTTGATCCTTGGAATATAGTAAACAAGTAACAGCCCACACATTTGAACATTTATAAAATATTGGCCTAAATGGAAGAAATCGCAGCAACTTTGGCTTTGGGAGTTCTTTTAACATGGTATTTGCCCCAATTCAACTTTGCCGATCGGCAGTCAATTGCAAAGTAGGGAGAAATCACAGTTGGGTTCCAATTCCAAAGAAAATCGCAGCAGCAGCAGCAGTGAGAAATCGCAGCGCAGCAGCCCCAATTTCTTTTCACTTTCACACAAATCGCAGTTATGATGTCTGCTAGTTCTTCTAGCGGACGACGAGTTTGGTTTTTTTATCCCAGCCCTTGTTAAATGTAATGAAATTGTTTTTTTTTGATCCATTATATATATATATATATATATATATATATGCGCGCTTAAATGAAAAATAATTAAATTAAATAAATTAAATGAATAAATTATGGAGATAGGCATTGACTGTACGTAGTATTAACAATTAAATTTTTTATTTTTTTTTCTTCAAGGGTAGTTGCCAGTAAATATCATTAGTCATTATTAAGCATTAAGTAATGAAAGCAAATAGTAGCTGCTACTTGCTAGCCCTATAGTATATAAAATATCAAATTTGTCATATTCTAATTTATAGCTGACTTCGTCAACAGAATGATAGGCTTTGATTTTTCAGATCAAATCCACTTGGAGATTGAATGTATATGGTTTCAAAATTAGTATAGATATATTTTGACGATTACATATATAGTTTTATAATTAAAAGTTGATATAAATTTATTTTAATTTTGAATGCAATAAATTAATATAGTATTTTTTAGTAAGTTATTTATTAAATTAAATTAAATAAATTTGTATTAATTTAAAATTTCAGAATTTTATAAATTGATTTCAAAACATCTAGATGTGTCTGTTAGTACAATGGAGGGAACAATATCTGTTATCCTTGTTATTCGAGTTCACATGCATGTTAATTCTCCCTCAAATGAGGGCCTTATTTGAAAAAGAGTTAACATATGATACGTTAATAATATATATATAAGAGGCGTTAGGATCACAAAAATTATTAAAATAAGAATAATAATATCCAACATAAATATTTTATTAATAAAATGTAATTATAATCCTAATATCGTTATGTATCACAAACATAAAAATTAATAATACAAATTTTAACTTCTTCGGTCCACCAAAAAAATTAAGCTAATTGTTATTTTTAAAATTAAGATGATAATACACTGTTAGACCAGATATTAATAATAATAAAATAAGATATATATATATATATATATATATATATATATATATATATATATAGAAAGGATCAAGAGCATAATTCTTAAATAGCATAATGCCTTAAGTAGCATAATTTTATCAAAACGACGCCGTTTTATAGGGACGCGGTGGCATTTTTGTAAATAACATGCCACCGCGTATTTACAAAAATGTTACCGCGTCCCTATAAAACGGCGTCGTTTTGACAAAATTCTGCTACTTAAGGCATTCTGCTATTTAAGAATTCTGCTCTTGATCCGTCCTGTATATATATATATATATATATATATATATATATATATATATATATTGACTCACCATATTTTCCAAGTATTCTACGCCATGCAGTACTAAAAAGTTCGAAGGCAATTACGCATATAGCCCTCTCGATCTCCTGACTTAAATTGTGTACTCCCGACGTTCCTAAAAGATTGTCGTTTTAGAAGAAAAAATTTATTCTAAAAAGTTTATCGTTTACAATTTTCCAGGAAAATAAATTTATTTTCTTATATTATCCCTACCTTCTCTCATTGTCCCAAGAAATTCTCTCCCTTGTATTAATAGTTTTCAACTTCCCATAAAGGGGTAGTGATAGAATTTCAAACAAATTTTACTCGGTAAATGATACTTTCTTAATCCATGTACAAAAACCTTAAACGACAATTTTTTAAGAACGGAGGTAGTATGTTTTAAGCATGCATGCTCTTAGCTATATATTCTAGCCCAAGTGAAACTAGTATTACATATATAGTTTATAATATTAGATTGTTAATTTTGAAATTTTAAATTTTAGGTTGGAAGATAAAATAAGAAAAATGCTCAAACTTGAGGGGTGGATTGGTGGGTGAGGGATATACTTGACCAGAAAAGAAGAAGAAGAAGATATTAATTGTTATGTTTAATTTATTAATAACACTCTTTCAATATAAACTATTATAAGAAAGTTATGGTACATTGTTTTTTCGAGAGGGGTTGGCGAGTTGTTGAACCCTAGCTAATGCTATGGTTGGTCATGATTCACCACGTTGGAGGTAAATATGGGAGTATAATCTTGTTCTTTCTGAACTCTTCATTCTGAGCAATTTTTCAAGAGTCATCCTGAGTGTAAACTGATCCAATAAGCATGTTGTACCACCTTGTTACCTAAAAGATTAATCTATTAGGTTGAAGTTCCACCATACTTGTTAACTCATCTATACTGTTGAATTTATGTAATGTGGAATTCATATGAAATATTCCAACAGAATTAATTAATTTTTCCACCCTCGTTAAACACTAACCATACACGTTGCACCTTAATTACCTAAACTTAATTAGAGTTCCCTCATGAATTAATCTTTGATTAAACCGTATTATCAAATTAAAACTGAATAATTCGAATGCTAATTATTTCATCTAAAAGGATGTTTATTGAAAAGATATGATATTATACTTACGATCAATATCAAAGATATGATGCAACTAGTAATTAACGTCGACCGTATTTTCAATAATGGATTGGAGAGGAATTAATCATGCATATCCATGTAAAAACAGTTTTTGTTTTTGTTTTTTTTAGGGTATGTATAGATGATATTAAAGTCTATATTGTGGATAAAGTAGTCTGGTCTCATAAGCATGACTTTTCCTAGAATGCAACTCACTTATCCCTAATGCATCAAAACTTGGGTCTTATCATTCTTTAATCAAATGATTTGTAAGATTCTTCAAATTTTGTCCTTATATCCCAAATTCAATTTTAATTATCAATTAGTTTATATGATGTTAATATTAAGAAAATTAATAAATTCACAATAAAAAATGATATTTTCATATGAACGCCATCACTATAGATTTTATAACGACGATTTTTACCGTCGTTATACATTTATAGGTACTTTTCATGTGAAAATATTAAAAAATATTTTGAGTTAATATTAATTTCCTAATATTAACTCACAATAAGATCACAACATTCTTGCTTAGTAATAAGCCCAACTTTAAGGGTTGTCACACCCAATTTTTATTTTAATAGAGAATAAATATTCCAAACAGATCAATAGTGTATATATATATATATATATATATATATATATATATATATATATATAGTATATTTTAGTTGCATGGATACATTCATTTGTACATATGAATGTATAGAATATTTATATTTTTTTTAAATATCGAAGATGATGAAATCATGAAACCCATTTCCCGTCCCAAATCCATTGTATCGAAGAGGTGGATGAATCCATTTCCCATCCCAAATTCATTTGTACATATATCAAATATAATAATGATAATCCGAGTTAACTCATTAATTAGAATAATTAAGTTTTTGAATGATCAAATTAATTTATCTTCTTCCTATTTTTTTTTCATAGATCGAGAAAGATTTTTTTTTTTCTATCGAAGAAAAAGAAAATAATAAATATCTAGACGACTTTTATCTTTTATATGTTTTTATATATGAATTAATTTAGGGTACTAAAAGGCGGGTTTTGAGCTATAGAAAAGAAAAGAAAAGAAAGTAACCGAGAATGAGATGAAACCTTTGTCCATTAACATAATACTACAGTCTCATATTGTAACATGTGAAATATTTAGATAACATGAATCAAATTGCTATATTAATATATTCAGTTATTATCTTTTGAGTGAATTTATGGTGGATTAAAATTATTTAAAAGGATATTATTGAGAGATTTTTCAAAGTTGGGATGATAAAATTTGATTCTTCGTAATCATGTTTTCTCCTTTCTATTCAATTCAATGCTTTTTTTATACCTAATTAAGAGGATATATGAGATTGGGTCAAAAAAGAAAAAAAAGATGGATACTCCACTAGAAACTATGACTCATACGGAAAGAAACCGCCCAACGTGGCATGGTCCCACAAACAGTCAAAATAATTGGCTGAGTGGGTCCCACATTAACAGGCATAAAAAAGTATTGACCGTAGATTATGTACACCTGGTGTACGGAATCCTCTTGGACTAGTACAATGTCAATGCTAGTCACTAGTTGAGAATCGAGAAAAAGGCCAAACAATAAACTAATTCAAACACCTACACTAGTTTTTAAGTTAAAAAAGTTTTGCTAAGATATATTTGGATCCGACGAGTATGAAATTTATTTTTTGATAAGTAGGTTAATTAATCAATAGAATTTTGATATATGTAAAATTTTATCTGCATGTCAGTACTCTATTGGTCAATTAATTAACTTATCCAAAAATAAATTTTATGCTAACCGCTTCCGATATATTTAAATTGGGCAAATGTGCATAATTATTTTTGAGGTTTTCGTTTTGGTTTCATTTAGCTTTTGAATTTCTTTTGGTCCTAGATGTTTTTGACGTTGTAAAATGGATCAAGTAATCATGAAATTAACTACATAGTAAATTAGTAGATTGATCAATACAGTACTTACACGCAGAGACGATCATTTCTCGGCCTGCGTGTCGATACTGTATTGGTCAAATGACCAAAATTAACTTTATGTTAATTACTCCCATGTAAAACGTAACTCAACTATGCTCTCTCATTAAAAAAAATTCAACTAGACATACGGGTGTTAAAACTGATTGACACATGACAAAAATGAAATTTAATAAAAAAATATTTTTTTTTTTCTCTTCAAGTGGTGGATTATTTTATCAAGTGGTACTAATAACTATTGTATTATATAATTATATAAATTTTGAAAAATCAAAGGAGATGGAGACAGAAGGGAAAAAAGAGAGAACGAATGGGATACCAGCACTAATAAAGTAAAATTCTAAATTTTTTATTAATATATACCAATATCTCTTAACATTTTATTATTGTTTTTATTCAAAAATGCAAATCATTTGTCATGGAACCACCGGATTATAGTGAATAGTTTTCTGATCGATGGTTGTGATAATAATAACGAGTTTAATTATTGATTAAATAGTGAAAACAATGAATTTGAAACCTAAATTTATAATTAATCATATTTAAGCATAAATTTTTTTGAAAGCCACACTTTGGGAATACAAAATAATTTCATAATCAAGTACATCATCACTAATACAATATATCAAGAATTAATCAAAATCTCCAATAAATGAGAAAAAAAATAAACTCACAAACAAGCATCGCATAAAGAGGAAATAAGATCTACAATATCAAGAACCAATAGCTCTACTAAAGATGAAAGAAATAAACTCACAAACAAATCTCAGATAAGGAGAAAACAAACTTTACCAAAGGAGAAAAAAATAAACTTACAAACAATCTCAAGAAACTCCACTCAAGGAGGAAGGGATAAACTCACAAACAAACCCCACATAAAAGAAGAAATAAACTCATTCAAGTAAAAATCGAATCTAAGACACAGGCCCACATAAAAGATGAAATAAATAAACTCGCAAAACAAGCCTTGTATAAAGAGAAAATAAGCTCTACAATATCAAAAACCAATAGCTCCGCTAAAGGAGAAAAAAATCAAATCACAAACAAATCTCACATAAAACAGAAATAAGCTCTTCCAAAGGAAGAAGAAATAAACTCACAAACAAACCCAACAAGCTCCACTAAAGAAGGAATGGACAAACTCACAAACAAACACCACATGAAAGAAAAAATAAACTCATTCGAACTGAAAATCGAATTTGAGCCCTGCCCCACATAAAGAAAGAAATAAACTCGTCCGAAATGAAAATCAAAACTGAAACCCAGCCCCACCCCCACATAAAAGAAGAAATAATTAAACTCACCCGAAATAAGAATCGAACCTAAAACCTAAAATCGAGCTACACATAAAATAATGTTACACCATTATATATTGAAATTTTTTGTATAGTAATAATCATGATTTTAAGAGTTGTAACGAAGGTAGAATACAAATAGTATATACTACCAAATATGCAATTCATTTTCAAGTTATCTCATACAGGGACGAAGTTAAGATTTGTTCTTTGGAGGGGCCAAAAAAAATTTTAACAGTATAAAATATATTCAATACTAAAAAATAAAATTTCACTATTACAAAACATATTTTTACTAAAATAAAAATAATATGGTAATAAAATTTACTTTGACAAAAATAATAAAACATAGCAAAAAAAAAATCTTTTAAAACATATCAAAACATCGTCAAAACTTAGGGAGCCGTAGCCTTACAAAATTTTCAAACCAAACTAAATGTATAAGTGAGTTTTATAAAATTTTCAAACTTTAGGAATAAATCTTGTAAAAATTTCAAATCTTGGGAGGACCGCGGCCCCCTCCAACATACATGTGGCTCCGTCCCTGATCTCATACCGAAAGAACCGGCCAGCCGGCCGGCCGACCACTTAAAAAATGCACCAGCATTTAGTCCCTACAAACTACAAAGTACTGGACCTAGAACGATTATGTACCCTAGTAGTACGGAAGCTTTATTATAAGTATTACAAAGTCAATGCTGGACACTAGCTGAGAATGTAGGGTGGAAAGACCAAAGGCCTAACAACAAACTAAAACAATAATTCTTTTAGAAAAACAAAATAAAATAAAAATAATTAATGTGTGTGTGTGTGTGTGTGTGTGTGTGTGTGTGTAAATAGGCACCAAGGGACATATTTTGATTAGTATAATTAACACTGTCTTCAACTTTTTATAATTGTCCTTTCTCTTAGGACTTGTCACAAGAGGTACTCATTACTCAAACTAATTAAATGTCATTTCTCATCGATAAAAAATATAAAATTTAAAAGCTTAGTTCACCAAAAAAAAAATTACATTTGTTAAAAAATATAAAATAAAATTGTAAATTGATAGATATAGTTGACCTCTAAATAATTTAGCTCAAAAAATAAATTATATTCCACTAAAAACTCCCATAAAAAACATTTGTAAAAAATCAAGTGAATATACACTAAATTTCATGCTAAAAATTATTAATTTTCAAAATATTTTTGATAAAGAAATTGGGAGGAAATAGAGAACTTCAATTACAATCAAAGATAAATATATACTCCCTCAGTCTCAAGATAAAAGTTTTGGTAGATTTTTTACGCATATTAAGAAGATAAATGAAATGACAAAATTGTCCATAATAATGTCATTAAATATGAAGAGAGAATTAGAATAAGAAAAGTATGAGATATTTAATGATATGGGTATAATAAGAAAATATGTATAAAAGTTTGATTATTAAAAAAATAAATATTTAATATAAAATTACTCAAAATAATAATAAAAAAAAAATTTATGGGACGGAGGGAGTAATTGACAATAGTTTTAAAATTTTGTAAACATTAAATTTTAATGTGAGACTGAGATAATATATATAGACTGAAAAATCATCACACAAGTCTTGATCTCTGACAAAAAAAATGCTAGTTTTTAATCATATTTCAAACTATTCCTAAATTATACTGTGAGTGCATGGATAAAGACTTGTCTTATTAGGAATTGTGGATGTTGATAGATTACTAAAATTATAATGCGTGTATATGTGAGTTCTCCGTCTGTTCCTTAATATAAGTCGTTTTAAGATTATATATAAATATTAAAGTAATAATTATATAGCATTAATTATAATATCAATTGTCTATATTAACCTTGTATTGAAATAAGAGATTATTATTTATTGAATAAAAAATAGTGAGAAGACTAAAGTTACATTTAATATTTGGGATAATATTAGAAACTAAACAATTAATACTTACTTAAAATTCTAAAATGACTTATATTAAAGAACAAAAATATTTTTCTAAAACGACCTATATTAAAATACGAAGGGAGTATTTTTTATGTGGTAGTAGTATTGTTAAAGTTTTACGTACTCTCTTTCTCTCTCTGTATATATAATACTCTAAATACTCTCTCTCTCTATATATATATATATTGTGTACGTACTCTCCTTTCTATCGCGTGCATGCCGACCTATATCCTCCGCTTCACCTTCACCTTCCTCTTTATTTCTCTCTATATATAATATATACATATAAACAACAGATCATAACCATTCCTACTACTTTTACACATCCTCATCTCTTCGCCGCCGTACACAGCCGCCGCTGGTACTGGCTACTTTTACCCCTAATTAAAAAAATACGTTTCGAATGAAACTCTTCAACATTACAGGACATGTCAAACACACCCACATCTCTCTCTGATTTTTGTCTCTCTCTATTCCGCTTAGCCATGTCCGTTGCCGATCCTTGGCCGTTTTCTTTCCATTAGAAAAATAAAAAAAAGGGTCAGAAACTCCACTTGAAACGTTTCTCTTATCATTCTCTCTCTCTCCTCAACTCTTTTTTTCTGAGCATATGAAAAAGATTCGTGGGTTCTTGCTTAAACACCGTGTCGGTACCCTTTTCCGGCAAAACCGATTGCCGGAAAGGTACAACCTGCTGAACCCGGTTCCATTTTTGGACTCCAAACCCATCTCAAAGCTCTGCAGCTGGGGTAATCGCCTGAAAACCAAAGCGAAGGCCATTTGTGCCAAGGCTCCGGGTCATGGTTACGTACCCATGGGTGAAGACCCGTTTAAGGAGAAACCCACGGCGGTGCCTAAAGGTCACTTGGCGGTTTACGTGGGTCAAAAGGACGGAGACTTTATGAGGGTTTTGGTGCCTGTGATTTACTTTAATCACCCACTTTTTGGTCAGCTATTGAGGGAAGCTGAGGAGGAATTCGGGTACAATCACCCGGGTGGAATCACCATCCCTTGTCGGATCTCCGAATTCGAGAATGTCAAGACCCGGATCGCCGCCGGAAAATGCTGACGTGGAAGTGACTAAGTTGATGTTTGATCCGGTCCACGATGATGACGACCAAAAAAAACCACCAATTATGATTGTGATGGTTTAGATTTTTGTTTAGCTAGTGTTTTGTTTTTTGGTCATGTTTTTTTTTTTTAATACTATAATGTTTTTTAGTTTTATATGTTCATCGTATATAGTTTGGTGTAATAAAATATGCTGTATAAATCAGCCAAACGGTAAATAGTAGGTCTTATAAATTATGAAACTATAAATTTTACAATGCGTAATTTTCTTTAAATACTTTACAATATCTTTATTATTGACTAAAATTAAAAATATTCATATTAATTTTGAGTTTAAAAATGTCAATATTTACCTTCAAAAGTTAAGTCTTATGTATTGCGATTTTTTTAACCGAATTACAATTACAACGTATATGCATATATAGGTAGGGATTAATAAAGAAAATGATATATCTTATGACTATAGTTACACAGATAATTATAGTTGGTGATATTTAAACGGTGTAGTTGATCGATAGTACGTAGGACAACCTAATAATACTATCAAATTTCATGTATTGATATACGTCGTAATCGTAATTCAATAAAAAAATTTCAACATGACTCGATTAATAATGAGCTCATCCTAATTTATTATTTCTCATCGTCATAGACTTGTCGATATACAAATTATTTTTTAAAAATTAATAATAATCTTATTATATATTTTGAAACTGACGAAGTGTTTTGTAAATTTAGAAGCCCAACAATCCTCTAAAAAGAACTAGTAAACACTTGTTTTCATTTAAAATCATAGGATTTATTTAAAATTATAAAATATAATAAATCTAATAATTAATAGTTCTTTTTAGATAATTTATAATATTTATTATTATAAAAAATTAAATAACTTTATTTTAATTTAAAATTTAAAATTATATATATATAATTAATTTTTAAAAATTAATAATGATCTTATATTTTAAAAACAAAAAAAATTATAATCAAATTGATCATCATCAACATAGGTGTCCTAGTCAAGATTTTAGTGGGAATCTATAAGAGAGTATTTTCTTAAAGCAAGAATCCATAAATAATAGTCCCCACATCCACTTGGGTGGGCAAAATCATTTTGTACATTATTAGTGTGATAATTTGTGTCAATGGTTAGGCCACATTACAAGTTATTGGAAATGGTCCATTACTATGGAATTGACACATAAAAAAATGTACCCTTATTTTTAGGGTTTGAATAAATATTCAATGTCCTAATCTTACTCTATGATTTAGTTGAATTTGGGCACTTGAGTCACTTGATCACATTAAATCTAGCCTCTTATATATGATTGCTTGAATTATGTTTATTTATTTTCCAAAAATCCCTCATTTAAAATTTTAATTTTAAACTCAATCACAAACTATATTATATATTTGACATTTTAATTAAAATGAATTAATTTAGCTTTTTGAATAAAAATTAATGTATTTAAATTAATTTATAAACTATATTATGTTGTGCATACTTGCAATAAGAGTTGATATATTTTTTTATTGCAACATATAAAAAAACTGTTAATTTCATCACACTATGTTGGGATATTATTTCATGTAATTTAGCTATCTTATACAAAATCTTTACTCATAGTGGAAGAATATGAAAATATATTATTTTATTGATCTTTTCCCCTTCTAGAGATTGCGTGGAACCAAAAAATTATTCCAACACACACACACACACACACACACACACACACACACACACACACATATATATATATATATATATATATATATATGATAATAATTCATAGCATATATTTGTTATTGATTATTATAGGATATATACTATTTATACTATTAAAAATAAGAAGGAACGGTCATCATTAGAAATTAAAAATCGACATCGACTACGATTAGTAGTGGACGGTAAAAAAAACACATATCATCATTTATTGATATTACATATGCTAATCAGAACAAGGATTTGACTTGACCAATAAATTTTTAGAATTTAAAATTTATTAACTAGAGTTTAGGGTTTATAAACTAGGGTTTAGGGTTTATTAACTTTTGAATTTTGTTTTAGTTCGACCAATAGTATGTGCAAGTTGTTGATGAGAAAGAAGAAAAAAAAAATGAGAATAAGAAGTGTTTAAGAATTAAGATTCAAACAGGCTGTAACTTCATGCTCACCACACCATGGGAGATCTTTAGGCCCTGTTTGGATTTAGAATTTTTTTTAGAAAATAGTTTTGGAAAATGATATTTGTTTTGACTTTATATGTTGACTTTTTAATTGCGAGTTACGTGGGTAATTATAGTTGATAATATTTTCACGACGTATCTGATATAGTGAACCAATTTTGTAATCCTACACAATTCTATGTATTGATATACGTCGAAACCGTAATTCGGCAAAAAATTCTCGCATACATAACACGACTCAATAGTTTTTGGGGAAACTTTTGTGAAATGGTTTTCGTCTTGCATATCACTGGGCTACAAGGCCTAGGGAATAATATGGGCTTTGAACAAATTAAATTTCTAGCTATTGGGCTCTTCAAATTAAAGTTGGCAGATATATAGAAAAACCCATCACAAAATCATTAAGATTTTGTTAGGTTGACAATGGTTTGGGCCCATATTCAAGATGGGTTCAAGTACATATTGCTTTGCCATGGTGATCTGATATATATATATATATATATATATATATATATATATATATATATATATATATATATATATATATATATATATAAAATAAAGGAAATTGATAAATTCATAACAAAAAATAATTTATAGCGACTGTTTTATCCGTTATTAATTTATAGCGACACTTTTATTGTGAAAATATCAATTTCCTATATAAATTGTATTTAAAGTTATTCGATAAAATCCTAAATAATATTCTATCCATATTAAAATTACTAGAGCTTGACTTCTAAAATAAACTTGTAAACTTTCAATAATTCATAATACATATGAATTTATTTAGTTTTATTACAAACAACTACAACTTTTAAATTAATTAAAAGATACTACTACTTACCATATCATGATTTGAAAATTTAAGTAAATTCATATCATTTTGAATTTCTAAGTTGAACTAAAATAATCAAAATATTTTTACAGATTAGAAATCAAAATATTCTGATTTTTCTAAAATGGTTCCTTTAAAGTACGTATCTTCATTTTTTCAGATATAAATTTAGCGTCAGAAATATTAAATTTAGCGATATAATAAAATTCGTCTCAAATATTTAGTAAAATAATAAAATAAAATATAAATAATTGTGTGGTTGGTATCGTCATTAAATGTATTTGTGTCGCTTAATGAACATTTAAAAAAATTGGAGGATAAGTGTACACATTCAATGACATAGATATTATCATTCTGTCCATTAATTAAATTACCAACTTTTTTTGTTGGATTATTTTACTTATTATTTTGTCACAGATGTAGCTGGATAAGGACTAATTAAATAGGACAGACTGATCATCTCTTCGTTAAATTAATCAGTTGGCATAAAATCCTGGCTAAATATAAATTATATCTTATCTTGATTCTTGTTGGGTCACAATATTTCCTCTACTGGGCCTGACGGATTGGGCCTCCCCATTTAATTAGCCTAGTGGACCTTTACTACTAAGTCTTATAGTTATTGGGCTTAACCTTTACCCTGTCTTTATTGCCTCTCCTTAACATTGGGCTGGATCAAGCGGCCGGTCCATAAAATCTTTTAGTATCTAAGACTTTGACTGGTAATGATGAAAAAGAGAGCAGTTGACCAAAAGTCTGCAGATCATTAATGTGGATGGGATTTTATCCGGCCGGCGGCAGAAACAGTGGAAAAAAGGTGACAACCTGCATGCACACGGCTGAGACCATAGAGAAGCAGGGGGCTGTGTCAGATCGTGGTTGGTGGCACAAAAAACCGAGTATGAGAGTATAACCTAGCAAGGGGGTCTCCTAACGAAAGGTACGCATACACTTTCCATCTAGCTCAACACACTAGACATTTTTACATCCTCCATTGTTAAACCTTGAACGCCTGTATTGACTCTCACGCCGGAGCTATCCCCCGACGGTCCAGCCGTCAAGCTTTTGGTGTTGATCGTGTTTACTGTGCAGGATTAGGACGTCTTACGTGATTGGGACGTCATCAAAGATCTTGGCGTTAACAATTCTCATTATATGCAAGGCTTAGTCCAATAATTTATTTAATTAGATATTTTACCTTCATTACACTTATATTTTAATTTCTCCCAAAACTAATATTACTTTTAGCGACACTATTAGAGATAAATTGTATATAATTATTTGCAACGAATTTTGTTGTATCGCTAATTCTTTGAGACAGAAATTATTTGCTGCGCCAAAATCATCATTTGTTTACGTAATTATTCATTTCATTCTACTGATCTTATGATGCAAGTTTTATTTGATTTTTTTTTTAATTAATGCATGTTAAGATTATTATTTTATGTGATCGGTTTTGCTAATAATTATGGTAATACCATTTCATTTGAGATCTATTTCACTACCAGAAAATTGGACATCTGAGACGCACAATTCCGTCTCAAAATATCAAAAATTGGTTTAAATTTAGAATTGAGACGGATTTTGACGGTCTCAAACCCCGTCTCTAAAAAAGAAGGTCGCCAAATTTGAGACCGCCTTATTATCCGTCTCTAAAATAAGAGACCCATTTTTCCGTCTCTAATTCTATAGATCATAATTACTTGTTTGAAACGAATTATATCCGTCACTAAATTTTGAAGGCTATCTTTGGCATTAAAAAATATTTTTGAAACGATATGTAACTGTCTCTAATCCGTCTCAAAATTACACTAGTTATTTATATATTGTACTTTTTGAATGTTACACCCACAGAAATTTTATTAACAAAAAGTTTTATTTAAAAAAAATAATAATATTAAAACACAATAATGATGCTAAAAATATCATTTTAAAACATTAATTAATATATATACAAGCTGTCTTGAAATATAAAAATTAGTTGAAAATCAAACATATACATGACTATCTACATTCTAGCAACTAACATCGCACCAATTGCCATCTATCCTGCACCCATTATCATCGTTCCTATCACCATGCGTCTCAAATAAGGTGATTGCATACACTACTTTGAATGAAGTAAAGATTGAGGTAGAGCGAGTACTGGAACTCATTCGCTACCATATATAAGAGCTGTGTCAGGATCTTCCTTTCTTCCCACAGTAAAACTTCGAGTCACCATGCTTTCTTCCTGGCCTGCTTGAAATCCATATGATAATTAACGTACAGCAATTCGTTTGTTCTTTTTTTTTTTTAATATATATTTTCAGAAGCAGGCATGTATGTGTAAAAAAAATTGATTGTCTTACTAGGTATGCAAGTAGTCTTCCTAGTAATCTTGCAATCTGGCCTGGCCAGAGGTGGTCACATCCTTATAATAGCAAGACATATATATTACTAGGTATGCAAGTGTCCTTTAAGCTCACAATATTAGTATGCTGAGGCAAGTGCTTCATGATCTCAGCCTGTCGAACTGTGGCTCATAATTGAGAAACTCTCAAAAAAGACCAGGTGCGGAGCGAAGTGGAGCTCAGCGAAGTGAGGGAAGCGGAGCGACCGAACGGAACGGAGTGGTTATGTATTAAAGTATGGTACGATGTTACAAGTGCTTTATGGTTATTTAGACTATAATGTAAATTAGGATTGAGATAGAAATAGTAGTTATATATACTCTCTATTGTAAAACCTTATGCACCCGGATCATAAATAAAACAACTTCTCTCACCTCTCCCGTGGAACGTATCCAAATTGGGGAATCACGTAAATTCATGTGTTGATTCTTTATTATTGTATGCGTGTGCGTGATCCGATTCTAACACAACCACTCTCCTCGCATCCTCAACGTCCACCCTACTCCTCAGCTTCTTTATCAATATTGATTTGCAGGCAAAAACTTCCCCCCGAATACATCACCCCAAAGTTCATCTCCCAGCTAGCTTGTATGTCTGCTATTTCATAACCTGTGGGATTCTCCAATTATATGGAACATGTAACTGAAAAAGGTTAAAGCTCCAACTGGTGTTGCATTTCTGACATATAATTTAGATAGAATGGCATAGTGGAATATATACACACTAGTAATAAAGAAACTTGACTGAAGGAATATATAAATTAAGGTTGAGAAAAACTAAAATCATCTGTTTGACAACTGGGGTGTGTTACACTGTTAGGGAATCAGATCAAACCCATTTCAGTTTGTACCGGTGAAAAAGATCTTCAGTTTGTACATTCTTGAATGTGCTGCAGGCTACAAAATTTAAGCCCCAACGAAGAAAATAGAGAATCAATATTACCTAGAAACACCCATTAGTACCACCATTACTTGTAGAAAAAACATGAATTTCCTAGACATTGAGAGAATTCAAACAAAACCCACATTTATATGAATATAAAAAAAAACACATTAATTCAAGGACTACCATAGCATGGGGCTTGGCAAAAAAAATTAACTACAAGTTAGGCGACACACCCCCATGGGTCCCTTCAACTTTTTGTTTACTGATTCAAAAAGTGGTCCTAGCTAGTTCGGAGTTTTGGAAATGTCCATCCTCCCCTTCTGATATAGTGATATTAGGGCAAAGCAGAAACACGTATAAGCAAATAAGCCATAAGCAAAATCAAATAGGGCAAATCATAAGGCAAACAGTACAATTAGTTTTCAATTAGTCAATAAGTACTACTCCAAAATGAAATGAACCCTAATTTGGTTCAAATATATAACATTCAGCAGTAAATTTCAAAAACTTGTAAACCCTAACTAACAATTTCGCTTTTATATAAGGAAATTCAAGCACATTTGGCCTTTTTTCGTTATTATATCAAAGATATATAGTTCACTTGGGAAATTAGGGCATGGATTCTCTGTTTTTACATACTCAGTGTCAAAACAAATTCGGTTTCAAACTCTGTCTCAAAATTGAATAATTTGAGACGGAATGTTTCTAAATTTCCGTTTCAGATACTCAATTTTATGGTAGTGTTTAAGACCAAATATTTGAGGATATGAAATGATTCATTCAAGCTTGAATGGAATGAATCACTTCCCTCTCCATTCCATTCATTTACTAATTTCATTCTTTCAATTCAAGCGTATCATTGATATTCAAAGTATGATTTATATTCATCATTTTCAATATGGAAATTGATATTTTCACAATACTTTTTGATATTTCGACATTAAAAATGCCGCTATAGATGTATAGCGATGGTGAAAACTATAGAATCTATAGTGACAATTTTCATATGATAATACCATTTTCTATTGTGAATTTATCAATTTCTTTTCAATATTATTCCTGTCATGCATGGTGCATATCTCCCAAAATAATAATTCACCCCTCTATTACATAAAAGTATTAAACAATACAACATTATATATTACTACCTCCATCTCATAATAACTGTCGTTTTAGAAGGAAATTATTTTCCCAATTTATTTGTCGTTTACAACTTTCTAGGAGAATAAATTATTTACTTTCCTATATCACCCCTACCTTCTCTCATTGTCCCAAGAAATTTTTTCCTTTGTATTAATAGTTTTCAACTTCCCATAAAGGGGTAGTGATGAAATTTCACACCAATTTTAATTAATAAATGATAGCACTAAATGATTTTCTTAATTCATGTGCATCAAGCTAAAGCGACAGTTATTATGGAATGGAGGGAGTAACAGTTAGATAATCAAATAAATTAACTCCACACATTTCAACATTTTACAAGAAATAATTTAATTAACCAAATTTCATTAAAAATAATCAAAGGTCAGAAATGAAAGGCACATTGGTGGCCGGCAACCATAAATTTGCCCACAATAAAATTCCCGACGGTGAATTTCCGTCGCTCTAGTGATAACCCGGCATAAAACAAAGTGTTTAGGGCAAAATTACCCTTCCAAGAAAAGCTTTCATAAATTCATCAAGAACAGCTTTCATAAAAACGGTTTACCAATATTCTTTCCAAGGCCTTCCGAGACGAGTTTTGACTGAACTCTGAACTGATCGGAGCCGGACCGGAGCGCAACCGCCCTGGTGGTTCACTTCTCACAACAGCTGGCGGTGTTTCTGAAGGTGATTCCCCGACCAATAAATCCGTCGCCAACAACAGCTGCAATCAATAATTAAAGATGAATTACTACTACGTCAAAATTATTAGAATTTTTGTTTTAAATTGAAACCATGATTAGGATTACACATTTAATTAATTTATTAAGTAAATAATTAGTTGCATAGCAAAAGAGTTGCAAAATTTCATATATTGTCAGTATATACAGACAACTGATATTAAAATTATGACACATTATTAATAATAAATTATTTATGTTGAATATTATTATTTTTATATTAATCTTAATACAGCTCGTATATAAAATATTAGTTTATCATATTTTAATTCTTTTTATATAAGCATGTAGATAAAGGATAAGGATATATATTGGGGTACTCTTGACTCTTGAGCACGACTAACTGTCAAGGTCGTTAGTATATAAATTACAATTATTTCTCTTTTATTGCAATTGACTAAGCCTATAGGCAACCTTCAAATAGCTTAGGACCATCAGAGCTACTTCCATATAAACTTAGTCAAGAAAAGACAGACATATATAAATTACAATTATGTCTTTTATTGAAAATTGACTAAACCTAGAGGCTATAGGCTTCCCCCATATAGCTAGTAGTACCAATTAACCATGATCTCCTTCAAAATTTAGCTTAAATACACTTTACACCTTTAAATAATTTTATAAATTAAATTTTGATGTTTCAACTTTAAGACGTTGATCCTTAATGTCTTAAAAATTTTATAAATTAAACCTTGTGGTCACTAATGAGCAATAATTAATCCGAATAAGAGTATTTTGAGTAATTTTACTTGAAAACATATTTGAAAACACAAAAAATATCGGCACGTGATTAGTGTGATTAGTGTGCGATAATAAAAAAAATAGAAAAAAATTAATCCAATATAAAAGATATATACAGTTAAAAGACTTAATTTCCTAAATTGATAGATCTTAAATACCTTTAAAAGCACATAAAATTTTAGTCACATGATTAGTGTGATGAAAGAGAAAATATAGAAAAATCGAAGCCAATATTATAAATGACATAGACCTTTAAAAGACTTAATTACCCTTTAGTTTGAGTTATATGACTTATTTACGTAAAAAATACTTAATTCAGTAGCCAAAAAAATTTTAGTTATAAAAATATAGAAACATTATGGTTCAATATTATTATTAAAGATTAGTACCAAGTGAAACTTACAATTTTCTTCCACCTACCCTCTCATACTATTATTTTTCTATTAGAGTAATATCTGTGTCAAATCTTTTGTCAAAGAAGGGATTAACCTGCAGGAATCAACATCAAAATGAAAAAAATAAAATAAATTTATTATCACTTGAACATATATAACTTTTCAGTAACAATAATTTTATCTTAAAAAGTAGCCTATTACATGCAATTTTTTACATACTACATATAAAATGAGACATATATATATATATATATATATATATATATATATATATATATATATATATATATATATATATATATATATATATATATATACACTTTTATGACCTGTATTTATGGCGATAAAATTAACAAACAGTTTGGACTCGATTCATATTCGTTCGACTAAAAATTAGATTCGAGCTCGACTTGAAATATAAATGATTTAAATATGAGCACATTTTAAAATTCGATAAATTACTCGAATCTCCTCAAATTATAATTTTCTATTATACTCTAATCATATTCGTTCGAAAAATTCAAACTGTTCGGGCTCAATTCGAGATTGTACTCGACTCGATAGTTAAACAAACCTCAATCAAATTTTATTTTATACTCGATGAATTTTGTGAACTAAATATGAATAATTTAATACTCAGCGCCACTCAGTTTTTTTATATGCTTATCTGTATTAATCAACCATAAGTATACACATGCAAGCGTAATAATTACTATAAGTTGCGGTACCATTTACTTGACCACGACAATGAATAGAGCTATAATTTCAAGCCTTTATAACGAATTTATTGTTTTATATACTCAATATCGTGGCTGATTTTAAGTTGCACAAATGCTGACTCTTAATATTTTCCGTTTAGCCGCGGCGGAAACAGTGGCTGCCACCGTCTTATAATCCCCAGAACCGTCCTACGCCACCACGATATTAGCCCTGGCACGGGGAGACCCCGTTTAGCTATAATTTCAAGCCTTTATAACGAATTTATTGGGAACTTACCCTTACTAGCTTCCGGTCTCCTTGTAGGGACCAACCCCTAGCTCAAGGAAGCCGGCTCGACACGTCTCGAGATTCGTGAGAGCCGCGCTGAGCAACGTTCGAGCCTCGACTTGGGCCACTTTGCTACACTTCTTGTACGGATCAAAGGACGTTTTGTTGAGTTTGTCTATTGTGTAGTCATAGAGGTGTTGACAATCATCCCATGCAGCCATTTTGCGCTTATTGCGACACTTTGAGCCGAGGCTGTTTGGGTTGAAGTCACCGTGCATGGCTCAATCTGTCGCCAGTTTTAGCGACACTTTTAGAAAATCGTTGCCATTGGCTATCGAACTGTAATTAGGATTATTGCTCAAGAAATACTCACAAGGTTTTCCAAGAATTAGTCTTATAATGAATTAAAATTTATATTTTGTGTAAAATAATAAGCTAGCCATTTCCAAATATTGGATTAAAAAAGCATTGAAATAAAAATGAAACAAAGCATGGATTATTTTCATCATTTTCAATTCCCATAATAATATATAACTCCTTTATTACATTAATTAAATAAATGTAACATTATTTATTAACAATTAGATAATCAAATAAATTAACACCGCACATTTCAACATTTTACAACAAATAATTAATTAACCAAATTACATTAAAACAATTAAATCAAAGGCCAGAAGTGAAAGGCACATTGGTGGCAGGCAACCACGAATTTCCCGCAATAAAATTCCCGACGGTGAATTTAGCCGCATCCGTCGCGCTAGTGATAACCCGGTATCCACGCCATTTGACCCGATTAGATGTTGATGCACCGGGGCCCGTATTCGAATACTCAGCATAAAACAAAGTATTCAAGGCAAAGTTACCGCTCCACGGCATCCAACCTTCGGGTCGGATAAATCCATCAAGAAAAGTTTTCATAAAAACTGTTCTCGAATATTCTTTCCAAGGCCTTCCAAGATATGTCTTGACTGAACTCTGAACCGGTTTGAGCTCATCCGCGGGTGTGACCCGACAATTGTGGATAACAATTCCGGTATTTTCATTCGGGTCGGTTCGGCCTTGAGCAGTTATGGTGTTGGTACCATTTGGGGGTTTTCGGGGTTTTATGTTACAATTTTGGAGGACAACAGCGGCATTTCCAAAAATGAAATCTACAGTTCCGTAAATGTCGCAATCTCTATAGAATTGTCTTTGGGAATGGACATAGAGGGTGTCTTGGTACCCTTCAAAGCTGCACTGATAGAATACTGAGAGATCGGAGCCGGACCGGAGAGCCACCGCCTGGTGGTTCTGACCTCCGGCGGTGTTTCTAAAGGTGATTCCCCGACCAATAAATCCATCGCCAACAACCGCTGCCATAAGTACATTAAAGATTAATTACTACTATTTCAAAATTATTTGAATTTTTGTTTAAATCAAAACCATGATTAGGATATAACACTTTTTAATAAATCGTGCAAGTTGTAAGCATGTAGGTAATCATATAAGCATGTAAATAAGGATGTGGAAAAAAAAAGTGGGGGTTGGGGTACTCTTGAGCGCTACTAACTGTCAAGGTGGTTAATTTAGGGGTATATAAATTACAATTATTTCTCTTTTATTGCAAATTGACTAAACCAATAGGCTACTTTCAAATAGCCAAGGACCATCAGAGGCCAGAGCTACTTCCATATAAACTTTGTCAAGAAAAGACAAACCTGTACTTTCATTAGCAGTACTAATTAAACCATTATCTCTTTCAAAATGTCATTAACTACTATTGATGAGTTTTGACTAGATAAATTTAACATAATTGGCCAAGTGAAAATTACTACTATTTTCTTCCACCATGCAACATATATTCAACCCTCTAAAAGTCAATCTATCATTTTTCTATTAGAGAATAATATCTTTCGTCATTTAACTTCTAAAAAAAGTTATCACTATTATTATAATTGTGAAAAAAATTAAGCTTTTGTCAAATATTATAAGAGTAAAAAAATATTGACTTTTTGCATGTACGATTCATTCATAAAAACAATATTGTTAGAAGAAGAAATGTCATTTAAGTTGTTAGCCGGCATTAAAAACAAATCTAAAATTGTGACTATTTAATGTATTCTAATTCCAAGTTAACTTTTAGTATTCTGCCAACATTATTTTTACTTGAAAGAAATATTTTTTCTAAGATAGTTATATATTTGAAATTTTAGAATATAACTTACCAACGGTGGCTGATTTGAAGGTGGTGGAGCCTCCATCTACACTTCTACTTCCGGTGATTATAGTCTTTCCAATACCATCACCCACAAGCATAATATTCTTCAACTTTGTACCTATCTCCACATTCTCCTTATACGTACCTGCCTTCACATATATCACAAATCTTCCGCTTCCACTCCGTTTTCCCGCGGCGGCTACAGCGGCTGCCACCGTCTTGTAATTCCCTGAGCCGTCCTGCGCCACCACGATATTTGCCCCGGCACCAGGAGAAGAAGCCTGCAAGAGCTTCCGGTCACCGGGGGAGACCCAAGTTGGGAACTTACCCTTATAGGTTGGCTTAGTATACGTCCCTTTATTCATAGCCAAAGTGTTGCTAATTAACAACGAGACATTATTGTTCATTAAGGGCAAAATGTAGTCACTGACCCCTAGCTCAAGGAAGCCAGCTCGGCACGTCTCGAGATTCGTGAGAGCCGCGCTGAGCCACGTTTGAGCCTCGACTTGGCTACACTTCTTGAACGGATCAACGGTTTTGTTGAGTTTGTTGATTGTGTACTCGTAGAGCTCTAGACAATCGTCCCATGCAGCCTTTTCGAGCTTATTGCGACACTTTGAGCCGAGGCTCTTTGTGTTGACGTCGGCGTGCAAGGCTCGGTCTAGGGCTAGTTTTAGCGACACTTTTAGAAAATCGTTGTCATTGCCTATGGGGCCGTAATTAGGGTTATTGCTCAAGAAATACTCGCAAGGTTTAGGATGGGGTGTTTTGCTACACATTGATTTTATCTGATCAGATGAGTAGCCAGAAATTGTGGGACTTAGAAAAAGGGACACAAATGCTAAACTTAGGAATAAACGAAATGCCATTTTTTCTAGCATATTAAAATACAGGCAAGAGAAAAATTAAATGGTGATATTATTTCTCTAGGGTTTTGTGAGGGTTTGAATGAAGTTTATGGCTTCAATTAGTTACTTTATATAGAAGTTTTGAAACAAAGAACGGTCTAATGCATGAGGTAGTGATGGTGATGCTCCACCTTCACTTTTTTTTTTAATATATTTTTTATTTTGATTTGATTGTCTATTAAAAGTTGAGAAATAAAATTAGTTAAGCTATATATTTTATTATTTTTGATAGTTGAATAATAAAGAAAAATCTTATAATTTTTGAGAAACTTTTTTATATATGTTGACTTGATATCAAGGAAGTTAGGTTATGCACGAAACGCGTATACAACAATTTATGTATGTATATATGCATGTGCCTAATAAATGTTTCAAACTATTTGTATAAATCTTGTTGGAAATAATTATGAAGTCTATACTTTGTATATATAAGCTTGACATGATGATTATGGGATAAAATTTCTCAAATAATTGGCTGCATAATATTCCTTATGTTTAGTTAATGACGGCATTTTATTAATTGCAAGTTGTCTACTTTTGGTGAGGCCTGCTGGCTGAAAAAACAACTACTTTAGAATAATTATAATATTAAGATTTAATTCTAATTAGGCAAAAAAAAAAATGAATGAACAATATTATTGGACTAAAAATAAGAATGAAAAATTGTTAATTGGGCGCATGTCCTTGTCATCGTGCTCTCAACGTGCTTCTGATTTATGCAATTAAACAGATTTCCAATTTATGCATGTATTATTTTTTATGGAGGTATTTATGTGTGTGTGTGTGTGTGATATTTTTATAATTGTTCTAACAATTAATACACACTTTTAAATTATACTTCTTGCTTTAAAATATCATCTTTATTTTTAACGGTCTTTTTTATGCTTGTATTTCATAAACGTTTCGTTACATCACTTTTCTGGAACTTTAATTATACCCCACGTTCCAATACATAAATAATTATTTCATCCGTTTCTTAATATAAGTCGTTTTAAAGTTGTGCATAAATATTAAAGAAATAATTGTACAGTTTTAAATATAATATCAATTGTCTATATTGCTATTATATTGAAAAAAGTGAGTATTATTTATTGAACAAAAAATAGTGACAGAACCAAAGTTATACTTATTACTTGGGATAATATTAAAAGCTAAGCAATTAATACTTATTTAAAATTATCAAACGACTTATATTAAAAAACAAAAATAATTTTTAAAAGAAAAATTCTAGGCGGACCGGCCTTTTCCGACCGGGGTAATGACCGGCCGGAATTTTATTTTATTTTATTTTTTTGACTACAAAATAATTAATGTGATTTATTGGAATTAAAATTTTTATAAAATACAGTGATTTAGGTGTCTGTTTGGATACACGTAACAAACAGGGTTATACAGTCCTAAATCACTGTATAACCCTGTTTGTTACGTGTATCCAAACAGACACCTAAATCACTGCATTTTATAAAAATTTTAGTTCCAATAAATCACATTAATTATTTTGTAGTCAAAAAAAAAAAATCTGGCCGGTCACTATCCCGGTCGGAAAAGGCTGATCAGCCTAAAAGAACTCTTTTTAAAATGACTTATATTAAGTAACGGAAGTAATACACATTAGTTGCTTATTCATAATATCTGTAGGGAAAAAGCCGAAAAGGGTAGTAATAAAGCTATTTTATCATATTGACATAAATAGAGTTTAACCCCAATAGGATTGAAGTTTTCAATGGTTGGAATTTGTAAGGAGTATTAATTTGACTACTCTCTATACAGAGCCCGTAAACCAATTACCAAATGAACTTTGACTCTAAAAGTTACACGTACAGTTAGAGACTCGCACACAGAAATATTTTACGTATTTGCATGCATCATGCAGGAGTATTTTAATATTTTCGATAAGATAATACTAATATATATCTACAAATATCTAAAAATTTCTATTAATCATTAATTAATATTTTCTTGCACTTTTCATGAGTTAATGTATATAACGTCACTACGTATTAATAAAACGAAAAATCATTTAATCCAATTTCTTCCATAAATATTAATTTAATGATATTATATTGACGATACAATATCGCTTTTGTCATCCCTAAATGTAAGTTTACGTGGCTAAATGTTATTGGGAGATATTAAGTCATTTTACAATAAAATTCTCATTTGTTAATAATTAAGTCATCTTGTTTCTAATGATAATATAAGAGGACAATATATTTTATACATATCATCGTAATTTTTATTATTATACCATCAACAATAAATACAATACTAAATAAAATCGAGGATAAATATAGAGTAACAATATATATTTTCATTCAAAAAGATTAATTATATATTTTTTCACTTATTATTGTGACACTTTTTACTAGATAATTAGTTTGCGATGAATGTATCTTCGCGGGCTGTGGTGGAAAGAAGTTCATATTTGGTGTTGTGACGTAGAATTAACACCATGTGAACTGCATAAGTACTTAAAAATGAGATTTTTTTTGGATAATTGGGAGTTGACGACTATTTGACCTGCAATTTTGGAATATTCTGGTAACTACCTAAATTATATGTAGCGTTTATAGGTGATGTGGGAAAAAATAACTCATTAATAACGAGTTGTTACATGTTATTTGAAAATTTTTATTAATGAAAAACAATATAATAATTTTGCTCGTACAGTATATGTGAGACCCCAGATTTTATGAATAAATATTTAATTTTTCTCGAAATAATTTTTTTTATTATGGTGTGGATTTGATATAATAGTTATGGGTAGTATTTATAAATTTTGCAAAGTATGCAAGTTGTTATAAAATATTCGTTTGGTCGGAGAATATTCTTTTTGTCGAGGAATATTCGTACGACGGCACAATCATTGGTGGACCCCACAACAGAATTATTGTCGGATTGAGAAAACGACAAAGATAGTTTATTAAAAATAACGGCGGAAGTTTTACCATTGTTACTGTTGAACTACTCGGTAGTAAAAGTACAGTAATACGCGTGGTTGCATAGTAGCACACGGTATTGATTATTGATGCTTACGTGAGAAGTCACTCAGCTATACTCAATTATTGCTACAGTAATTGCTGCATCATATCTCTTAAATTATTGTCATAGTATCATCTGTATAATATGTTATATTATTGAGACGTTGTGGTAAGTTTGGTTATTTTATGGGGGGCCATATGTCATCATCTAAGAGTCTCTTCGTCAATAGTAATTACCGTCGTCAATAGTAATTACCGTCGTCAATAGTAATTACCGTCGTCAATAGTAATTACCTTCGTCAATAGTATTTACCTTGGTCAATAGTAATTACCTTCGTCAATAGTATTTACCTTGGTCAATAGTATTTACCTTGGTCAATAGTAATTACCTTCGTCAATAGTATTTACCTTGGTCAATAGTAATTACCTTCGTCAATAGTATTTACCTTGGTCAATAGTAATTACTTTCGTCAATAGTAGTTGTCCCTTCAATATTACCAAGAGTCATTTGACCCTTCGTTAAGACCAAGAGTCATTTGACCCTTCGTTAAGACCAAGAGCCACCCTCAGTTTTTCTATAAATAGAGGCCTAGGGCTTCATTATTTTTCACGAATTCATTCAAGCTATAGAGAGAGAAAGTATAGAGAGAATAAGAGAGAGAGAATAAAAGTATTCTGCTACAACACTTTTCCAATATCCAGTTCTTTTAAGGTAGGGAATATTATTTCTTTTATATTCATGAAGAGAACTTCTGTTATTCTATTCGTTATTATTCTGTTGGAATAACCAGTATACGCGGTCTACCCTATACTTGGTGACATTCTTCTATTATTCTGTTGGAACATCCTGTCTGTGTGTTTTACACCGGACCTGGTTCCGTTTATTATTCTGTTGGAACATCCTGTCTGTGTGTTTTACACCGGACCTGGTTCCGTTTTATTATTATTCTGTTGGAATATCCTGTCTGTGTGTTTTACACCGGACCTGGTTCCATTATTTATTATTCTGTCGGAATATCCTGTCTGTGCGTTTACGCCGGACCTGGTTCCATTATTTATTATTCTATTGGAATAACCTGTCTGTGCGGTCTATCGCATGCATGGTGATTTCTTTTGTTATTCCATTCTTTATTGTACTCAGTTGGTTAAGTTTTGACTTCTATACTCCATGAAATTTGTGGAATATCCTTGATAATTGCGGTTCATCCAGTATCTTTTCATAAAAATATTCTTCTAAGTATTCTTGAATTTTACTCCATAAAGTAGTATCATGTTGACAATTTGGACGTTGTTAATTCCTGGATAAATTAATTCTTGAACTTGTTTTATTGAATTCTTATATCATTGTCATCATCCTCATGTTTATAAAATGTTGAAAGTCATCTGTGGCCTGTAGTGCATAGATGGACTTGGTATGATTATGACCAGGGATTATTCGGTGTAATCATGACCGTAATGTTACAAATGATGTGATAAAAGTCCTCATTGGCCCGTAGTGCATTGATGGACAGTTGTTGGCATGATCATGACCATTAATGAATATACGAATATCCTTGGCCGTAGTGCAGGGGTGATTCGATGATGTGGATTATTTTATTAAGCTGAGTCTCAGCGATCACAGTGTTGAAAAACTTTGTAAATCATAAAAGATAGTAGAGTTTATTTTCTACTTGACTCTTTTAATGGATGGCTTGTTCCGCTACAGTTAAACTTGATGTCTATTATATTTTATCAGTTTAACATCGTTGAAGGCTAATGATAATTTATTCTGCATTATCTTAGTCATAATATTTCTTACTGGGCTAGTTGAGCTCACCCTTTCTTTCACTGTTCTCTTCAGGAAATGAGAACGTAGCTGGGACAAGTCGGGGTACGGAGTGATGGTCCGAATGATAGTATTAGTTAGTAGTCCTCACTATTCTATGTAATGGTGTGTTAATAAATGTAATGAGGACTCCTTTTGAGTATGAATACTCTCTAGAAGATAATATTTGTATTCAAACTCACAGTTTATGTTTTGTCGTATTGTACACGACAGTTGTATTAATCAGTTGTATTTGTATTCTGTACTATGTATCTGACGACCCAAGATGGGTGATGTATACCTAATTTTGGGGGCGTCACATTTGGTATCAGAGCTTAGGGATATGATCCCTGGCTAAGATGTGAGAATAGAACTAGGAGGGGAGAGACGGGGAATTCCTTCGCTAGTATGACATACCTAAGTTTATTTACATGGTATTTAATTGGTCGGTCATAATATAAGGATAATATATGACATATCAATTAATTTTTATTTTGTGGCAGTATCTGAAAATGGCATCTGAGAACGTTGAGAATAGCAATGGAGCACAGACGACTGTTGATTCACCACATATCAATAATCAAGATAATGTGCATCAGGAAGGTGTCAATCCTCATGCAAACAACAACACTGACCAAATGATGAATGATCAAATGTTCAGAGGCTTTATGCAATTCATGCAACAACAGGTGAAAGCGGCTCCTGTCCACAACGTAGGTGGAAATACTGGAAACTCTCAGGCGGTCACCGCTAAACAGTTTAAGGAGCTGGGACCACCGGAGTTTAAGGGAGAACCCAAACCACTTGTAGCTAAAACATGGATAAAGCAGATCACCAAGATATTTGATGTCTTGAGTTGCTCCGAGGAGCAAAAAGTTTCCTTTGCCGCCTTTATGTTGCGAGGAGAGGCAGATTACTGGTGGGAATCGATAAAGCGTACTCAACCTGCCGCACTGAAGATGTCTTGGGAGAAGTTCCAAGATCTGTTTAACGACAAATACTTTCCCGAGAGTATTCGTCACATGAAGGAGGTGGAGTTCATCAAATTGGAGCAGAATAATATGACCGTGTCGCAGTACGAGGCAAAATTTGCGGAGTTATCCCGGTTTGCGTCCCACCTGGTGGATAATGAAGAAAGAATGACGCGGATGTTTTTAAGAGGTTTGAAGCCGGAGATACGTCAACATCTTGTTTCTCATAAACTGTGTTTGTATTCAGATGTTATAAATAGGGCTCAGTTGGTGGAGCGCGATAACGAGATAACGCAACCAAAAGAGAGCAGCCGGCAAAATGATAATACCAGTGAGAGCAGTCATCGAAGCGGTGACAACAAGCGTGGAGGGAATCAACAGGCCAGAAATGGTAACCACTTCGGTGGTAATCAGGGCCAAAACAATAAGAATGGACATTTCAAGAAGAGGAGATTCAACAATGATGGAAAGACGTCAGCACCAGCACCTGTCGTTAAGGAAGGAGAACGACCACCTATCATATGTTTCAAATGCGGAGGGGAGGGGCACATCAGTCCAAACTGCGCGATGCCGTCCAAAGCATGTTATAATTGTGGAAGAGAAGGTCATTTAGCCCGATTTTGTCGTTTACCGAAGACAAATTCAGCTAGGATGGAGGCACCAAAAGCCGTCCCAGAAAAGCCAAAGCCAGTAGTTTAAGAGAGAGCGTTTTTTTTCGTGACGAGGAACCTGAATAAAATTATCACGGGTATGTTAGTCATAAACTCTTGCGAAGTCTATACCGTGTTAGATACCGGTTCTACTCACTCTTTTATTTCACCTAGTTGTGTTAAAAGTTTGAAGTTAACTCCGGAGAACTTAGACTTTGATATGTCTGTTTAAACTCAGTTGGGAGAAATCTTCATTACCTCCACTATTTATAAATCTTGTTCAAATCAACACTTTCACGTTACCTGTCGATCTTATCTCTTTGAAAATACTTGCCTTTGATGTGATTTTTAGAAACGATTGGTTAACTGCTCATCATGCTTTTCGTAAGGTTGTTAGCTTTCATATTCCTAACCAACCTATTATGCGAATTCAAGTAACCAAATCACTAAAGTCAATCATTGTCGTATCAAGCCATAAGTAAAAATTCCCGTTCCTTTCGTTGTTGACTTCCTGGTGTGGAATGCACCGAAGCTAGACTTTCCGTAGGAGACGTTGTAAATGACGATGGCAAGTTGATAGGTATCAATGTGACGTGTTATCCAAGTCTTGGATGAGGGTCACAGTTTTGAACGATATTTCTATTGTTAATAAATTTCTTGACGTATTCTTGAAGACTTCTTAGCCTACCCCAGAGCGTAAAATTGAATTTTGTATTGACCCCAGTACAAAACCCATTTCTTAAACCCTCAAATATTTCTTCAACTAAAACGAACGTATTATGCGCCAAAGACATTGGCTCGAGCTGTTGAATATTACGATCGTACCATTCAATAATATCGTGGAAAAGCGAACGTGGTAGCTGACGCGTTGTGTAGAAGATCGTATACGGTTACAAGTGCGAATATACGAACCCACGTGAAGATAACGAATATACGATTAAAATCGACTTTAATCGATAAAGTTAAAGCCGCTCAAGCTACATACTCAGAGCTGATAAATGTGAAGAAGAAGGTTCAAGAGGGCGTTATTCTAGAAGCAAGAATCGACGAAGAGAGGAAATCTCAACTCTCGATTTAATTGGCCCATTTGAAATCCTCGATGAAGTAGGAACTGTGGCCTAAAGACTCGTCTTACCGCCAAGTATGTTGCGTGTTCAGAACATTTTACATATCGATGTTACGTAAATATGTGGACGACCCGAACCACATTATTAATTTAGAACCGAACGAGATAGCGAAATATTTAACGTATGAGGAGATACGTGTTAACATCTTGGATAAGACGGATCATATTCGATGCTTAAAGGTTATACCTCAAGAATTAGAATTTGAAGTGAAGTCAAGGTATCCTCACATGTTTGGCATACCAAGTACGTACGTAAATTTCGAGGGCGAAATTCCATAAGGAGGGGAGATTGTGAGACCCCAGATTTTATGAATAAATATTTAATTTTTCTCGAAATAATTTTTTTTATTATGGTGTGGATTTGATATAATAGTTATGGGTAGTATTTATAAATTTTGCAAAGTATGCAAGTTGTTATAAAATATTCGTTTGGTCGGAGAATATTCTTTTTGTCGAGGAATATTCGTACGACGGCACAATCATTGGTGGACCCCACAACAGAATTATTGTCGGATTGAGAAAACGACAAAGATAGTTTATTAAAAATAACGGCGGAAGTTTTACCATTGTTACTGTTGAACTACTCGGTAGTAAAAGTACAGTAATACGCGTGGTTGCATAGTAGCACACGGTATTGATTATTGATGCTTACGTGAGAAGTCACTCAGCTATACTCAATTATTGCTACAGTAATTGCTGCATCATATCTCTTAAATTATTGTCATAGTATCATCTGTATAATATGTTATATTATTGAGACGTTGTGGTAAGTTTGGTTATTTTATGGGGGGCCATATGTCATCATCTAAGAGTCTCTTCGTCAATAGTAATTACCGTCGTCAATAGTAATTACCGTCGTCAATAGTAATTACCGTCGTCAATAGTAATTACCTTCGTCAATAGTATTTACCTTGGTCAATAGTAATTACCTTCGTCAATAGTATTTACCTTGGTCAATAGTATTTACCTTGGTCAATAGTAATTACCTTCGTCAATAGTATTTACCTTGGTCAATAGTAATTACCTTCGTCAATAGTATTTACCTTGGTCAATAGTAATTACTTTCGTCAATAGTAGTTGTCCCTTCAATATTACCAAGAGTCATTTGACCCTTCGTTAAGACCAAGAGTCATTTGACCCTTCGTTAAGACCAAGAGCCACCCTCAGTTTTTCTATAAATAGAGGCCTAGGGCTTCATTATTTTTCACGAATTCATTCAAGCTATAGAGAGAGAAAGTATAGAGAGAATAAGAGAGAGAGAATAAAAGTATTCTGCTACAACACTTTTCCAATATCCAGTTCTTTTAAGGTAGGGAATATTATTTCTTTTATATTCATGAAGAGAACTTCTGTTATTCTATTCGTTATTATTCTGTTGGAATAACCAGTATACGCGGTCTACCCTATACTTGGTGACATTCTTCTATTATTCTGTTAGAACATCCTGTCTGTGTGTTTTACACCGGACCTGGTTCCGTTTATTATTCTGTTGGAACATCCTGTCTGTGTGTTTTACACCGGACCTGGTTCCGTTTTATTATTATTCTGTTGGAATATCCTGTCTGTGTGTTTTACACCGGACCTGGTTCCATTATTTATTATTCTGTCGGAATATCCTGTCTGTGCGTTTACGCCGGACCTGGTTCCATTATTTATTATTCTATTGGAATAACCTGTCTGTGCGGTCTATCGCATGCATGGTGATTTCTTTTGTTATTCCATTCTTTATTGTACTCAGTTGGTTAAGTTTTGACTTCTATACTCCATGAAATTTGTGGAATATCCTTGATAATTGCGGTTCATCCAGTATCTTTTCATAAAAATATTCTTCTAAGTATTCTTGAATTTTACTCCACAAAGTAGTATCATGTTGACAATTTGGACGTTGTTAATTCCTGGATAAATTAATTCTTGAACTTGTTTTATTGAATTCTTATATCATTGTCATCATCCTCATGTTTATAAAATGTTGAAAGTCATCTGTGGCCTGTAGTGCATAGATGGACTTGGTATGATTATGACCAGGGATTATTCGGTATAATCATGACCGTAATGTTACAAATGATGTGATAAAAGTCCTCATTGGCCCGTAGTGCATTGATGGACAGTTGTTGGCATGATCATGACCATTAATGAATATACGAATATCCTTGGCCGTAGTGCAGGGGTGATTCGATGATGTGGATTATTTTATTAAGCTGAGTCTCAGCGATCACAGTGTTGAAAAACTTTGTAAATCATAAAAGATAGTAGAGTTTATTTTCTACTTGACTCTTTTAATGGATGGCTTGTTCCGCTACAGTTAAACTTGATGTCTATTATATTTTATCAGTTTAACATCGTTGAAGGCTAATGATAATTTATTCTGCATTATCTTAGTCATAATATTTCTTACTGGGCTAGTTGAGCTCACCCTTTCTTTCACTGTTCTCTTCAGGAAATGAGAACGTAGCTGGGACAAGTCGGGGTACGGAGTGATGGTCCGAATGATAGTATTAGTTAGTAGTCCTCACTATTCTATGTAATGGTGTGTTAATAAATGTAATGAGGACTCCTTTTGAGTATGAATACTCTCTAGAAGATAATATTTGTATTCAAACTCACAGTTTATGTTTTGTCGTATTGTACACGACAGTTGTATTAATCAGTTGTATTTGTATTCTGTACTATGTATCTGACGACCCAAGATGGGTGATGTATACCTAATTTTGGGGGCGTCACAGTATATATATATATATATATATATATATATATATATATATATATATATATATATATATATATATATTCTAGAAATATATAAAATCTAATAAATGATAGAATTTTCATAAAGTTTAATCAACTAATTAGAATTGGCAGCCTATAAAGTCTCTAAAGTCAGTTATGATTCTAATTTGTAATTCCTGAAGGAGATCAGAACTCTCATACTATAAATAAGGAATATTCCAGCACATTCAAGGTACACAATCTGAAACCCCATAATAATTCTAAATCTCTCCATACTTAAACATCGGAAAGTCTTCCCGGAGCCCCCAACTCCAGTATTCTGACTTAAGTATCGATCGGAGAGTCTTCTTGGAGAGTCTTCTTGGAGCCCCCAACTGATCCGGTGGACTTTTTGCAGGATTTTCATTGAGATCAAGGCGGTCAATCGGTGGCCAAAGTCAAAATTCAAATTTTGACCAAAACCCTAATTTGGAGTTGCTGATTGGCACATTAGATTGACGACGTCTGTGAGAAATGAACGCAAGTCATATTCTCTTTGTCACATGCAATTTAAAAAATTATGGTGAATACTCGCGCTTCAGCACCAAATCAATTCACCATTATAATCATTTTTTTGTTGTGAAAACCCTTTTCCTCATATAACATAATCCTTAGTAGAATATGGCTTAATAAATTTAAAGTTATCCCTTCTACAAACTATATGAAATTAAAGTTTCCAACAACAAATTGAATAGAGGAAGTTAACTATGATCAGAAAATGGTTAGAGGAAATGTTTTGGCTATTGATTCTTTAGATGTGAGAGAGGAAGATGAAGAGAAAATATGAGAACCCGCAGAGAAACTACTCCCAATTTTATTGGAAGATGTACACCCGTAAAGAAGACCCATAATACAAAAAAATAAGAGTTTTGTACCAAAAAGACATTAGGTCATCAATAAAGATCAAGCGGGGAAGTTGCATGTTTGAAACCATAATTACCATGAATATCCAAAATTAAGGCCTTGAGTCCAAAATTAAGGCAATGAAGGACTATAATTAAGGTCATGGATGCTAGAATCAAGACCACGGAGACCTAGAGTTAAGCCCTATAGAGGTCAAGAATTAATGCCATAAAGACCCAGAATTAATGCCATTGGTGCCAAGAATTAAGGTCATAGGGACCAGAAGTAAGGCCATACATGCCCATAATTAAAGTCATGGAGTCCAAAATTAAGGTCATGAAACCCCCCTGAATCAAGGCCATGAAGCCCATAACTAAGGTCATCGAGGCCCAGAATAAAGACCATGAAGGCCTAGATTCAAGATCATGAAGGCCTAAAATTAAGGCCTTGAAGCCTAGAATCAAGGTCATGCCATGAAGGCTAGGAATATTAATGTCATTGAGCTAAGAATCAAGGTTATAAAGTCCAGAATTAACTCCATTGGCGCTAGGAATTAAGGCCATGAAACTTAGAATTAAGGTCATCGAGACCAAGAATATTTGCATCATGAACGCAAAAAATTAGCGCATGAAAAACTATTATTATTCAATTACTCCTTTAAAGGAGTAACGGGCAAATGATGCAAGTAAAAATAACTCACCAATGACGAGCTGTCACGTGTTATTTGTTGATCAATCTCTATTAATGAAAGGTCAATATAGTAATCTTGCTCCCTGAGTATTTTAGAAGTATATTAAATCTAATAAATGATAGAATTTTCATGAAGTTTAACCAACTAAGGATTGACAACTTGAAAGGTCTTTAAAGCCAAGTAGTATTTTAATTTCTAACTCTTGAAGGAGAGTACTCTCATGCTATAAATATTAAGGAATGTTCCAACACATTCAAGGTACACAATCTGAAATCGCATAATAATTCTCTTTTTTCATATCAATATTTTGACTTAAGCATCAGAGAGTCTTACCGAAACCCCTCAACTCCAGTGGACTTTTTGCAGGATTTTCAACTAGATCAAGATACGTGGTCAAGCGATGATCAAAATTAAAGTTGTGAGTTAACCTAAACCCTAATTTGGAGCAGCGCAATGACACATCAACACGATTAAACAAATTTAGCTACTCTTTAAAAACATTACTTTAATCATATATCACTCTTTAAAATACTTAAGATCACTTGGGTCCACTAATATGATTTATTTTCATTAATGAAGATATATTAATATAGAGTTTGAGAGTTTGATTCTTGTTAACAGCAGGGTAATAAGGTTATGTCCATAAGGCACCAACGCGTGATAAAAATTGAAGACAATAAGTTATAGTACTCTCCCTCACTTAGACTCCTCCCTCCTAGGTTATGATAAATTATTGTAATATAGATTAGAACTTTCAAAAAAAATGCGTTAAATGCAACAATATTTAAGATAAATAATTTTATGTATACTTTAATTAAGATAACTAAAAATAAAATTGAACAAAATCTGACAAAACTAAACTAAAAATGGATATATTAATTTAGTATATATCACTTCTAGAATTCAAATTAATTAATTCAAACATAATTCTTGTTTTATTTTGCATCTATAAACTAGTACTCCCTTTATTCCTAAATAACTGATGTTTAAGAATGTTGCACACATATTAAGAAAGTGTTTAATATTTTAAAACATTCTTAATATTGTAAGACCTCAACTTTTATAAATAAAGATGAATTTTCTATAAATATCATTTTTGAATATTATGGAGTTAATTTGATATAATGTTATAGTTGTGGGTAATATTTATAAATTTTGCAAAGTACGCAAGTTGTTATATAATATTCGATTGGTCGGGGAATATTCGTTTTAACAGGAAATATTCGTACAACGGCACAATCATTGGTGGACCCCACAACGGAATTATTGTCGGATTGAGAAAACGACAAAATTATCTTTCTATAAAAATAACGGCTGAGGTGTTACCGTTAAAACCGTTAAAACTGTTGAACTACCCGGTAGTAAAAGTACAGTAATACGCGTGGTTGCATAGTAGCACACGGTATTGATTATTGATGCTTACGTGAGAAGTCACTCAGCTATACTCAATTATTGTTACAGTAATTGCTGCATCATATCTCTTAAATTATTGTCATAGTATTATCTGTATAATATGTTATATTATTAAATCAATAATTGAGACGTTGTGGTAAGTTTGGTTATTTTTATGGGGGGCCATATGTCATCATCTAAGAGTCTGTTCGTCAATAGTAATTACCGTCGTCAATAGTAATTACCGTCGTCAATAGTATTTACCTTGGTCAATAGTATTTACCTTGGTCAATAGTAATTACCTTGGTCAATAGTATTTATCTTGGTCAATAGTAATTACCTTCGTCAATAGTATTTACCTTGGTCAATAGTAATTACTTTCGTCAATAGTAGTTGTCCCTTCAATATTACCAAGAGTCATTTGACCCTTCGTTAAGACCAAGAGTCATTTGAACCTTCGTTAAGACCAAGAGTCACCCTCAGTTTTTCTATAAATAGAGGCATAGGGCTTCATTATTTTTCACGAATTCATTCAAGCTATAGAGAGAGAAAGTATAGAGAGAATAAGAGAGAGAGAATAAAAGTATTCTGCTACTTCACTTTTCCAATATCCAGTTCTTTTAAGGTAAGAGGTGTTATTCTTTCTTATTCATGAAGAGAACTGTTGTTATTCCATTTCTTATTATTCTGTTGGAATAACCTGCATACGCGGTCTACCCTATACTTGGTGACATTCTTCTATTATTCTGTTGGAACATCCTGTCTGTGTGTTTTACACCGGACCTGGTTCCGTTTTTATTATTATTCTGTTGGAACATCCTGTCTGTGTGTTTTATACCGGACCTGGTTCCGTCTTGTTATTATTCTGTTGGAACATCCTGTCTGTGTGTTTTACACCGAACCTGGTTCCATTATTTATTATTCTGTCAGAATATCCTGTCTGTGCGTTTACGCCGGACCTGGTTCTATTATTTATTATTCTGTTGGAATAACCTGTCTGTGCGGTCTATCGCATGCATGGTGATTTCTTTTGTTATTCCATTCTTTATTATACTCAGTTGGTTAAGTTTTGACTTCTATACTCCATGAAATTTGTGGAATATCCTTGACATTTGCGCTTCATCTAGTATTTATTCATGAAAATATTCTCCTGATCATTCTTGAATTTTACTCCACAAAGCAATATCATGTTGACAATTTGGACGTTGTTAATTCTTGGATAAATTAATTCTTGAACTTGTTTTATTGAATTCTTATATCATTGTCATCATCCTCATATTTATATTCTGTTGAAAGTCATCTGTGGCCTGTAGTGCATAGATGGACTTGGTATGATTATGACCAGGGATTATTCGGTGTAATCATGACCGTAATATTACAAATGATGTGGTTAAAGTCTCATTGGCCGTAGTGCAGTGATGGACAGTTGTTGGCATGATCATGACCATTAATGAATACACGATAATCCTTGGCCGTAGTGCAGGGGTGATTCGATGATGTGGATTATTTTATTAAGCTGAGTCTCAGCGATCACAGTGTTGAAAAAACTTTTTAAATCATAAAAGATAGTAGAGTTTATTTTCTACTTGACTCTTTTAATGGATTGTTTGTTCCGCTGCAGTTAAACTTGATGTCTATTATATTTTATCAGTTTAACATTGTTGAAGGCTAATGATAATTTATTCTGCATTATCTTAGTCATAATATTTCTTACTGGGCTAGTTGAGCTCACCCTTTCTTTCACTGTTCTCTTCAGGAAATGAGAACGTAGCTGGGGCAAGTCGGGGAACGGAGTGATGGTTCGAAGGATAGTATTAGTTAGTAGTCCTCACTATTCTATGTAATAGTGTGTTAATAAATATAATGAGGACTCCTTTTGAGTATGAATACTCTCTAGAAGACAATATTTGTATTCAAACTCACAGTTTATGTTTTGTCGTATTGTACACGACAATTGTATTAGTAAGTTGTATTTGTATTTTGTACTATGTGTAAGACCCCGAATTTTATGAAATAAAAGTATTCAATTTTTCTTATAATTACAATTCAGTAAATGGTTAAATTGATAAAAGAAATGTGAATTTTTTTGAAAATAAGCAAGTGGTTATAAAATAATCATTGTTGTCGGGGAATATTCGTTTGGTCGTGGAATATTCTTTCTGTCGAAGAATATTCGTACGTCGACGCAGCTATTTGTGGGCCCCATAACGAATAAATGTCGGATGAAGAAAACGACAAATTTGAGTTTTTATAAATAACGGCGTAGTTGTTACCGTTAATACTGTTGGAATACCCGGTAGTTAAAATATAGTAATACGCGTTATTGCACAGTAGCACACGGTATTGCATAGTATTTTTAAAATTATTGATTCTTACGTAAGAAGGCACTACTCAATAATTGTTACAGTAATTACTGTTTAATATTTTATTTTATTGATTCAATAATTGCTACGTTGAAATTTTGTATTATTGTTGTTCAATAATTGTTGCTGCACAGTATTTTCCATTATCAGATCAATAATTCATATTATTTGAATAATATTATTAGATAACATTATTGACAATGTCTAGAAAGTTCTGTCTAAGGAGAGGTTTGGTCATCTAATTGCGCGCCAGTAAGGAGAAATCCTTATTGGAAAGCCCCCTCTTTCCTGGGAACGGCCTGGTTGTCGTAAATGTGATTCTGTAATATTATTTGTGAATAATTAATTATTGATTCATATGATAAGGAAATATTTATTTTATGTGGATATAAATGAGGGATATATTTTTGTGGTTAAAAAATTGAAGGAGTTAATGTTGAGATTTTTATCCGTATTTTTGTCGGAATGGAGGTATTAAAAATCAGGGTTTTTGAGATATTTTGCGGGGGTTATAATTTTTAATCCGACCGTTGGATCGTGGTAATTTTTGGATATGTTATACATATATAAGTTGAGTATATGTCCACAAATTTTGAACCGTTAAAAATGAACGTATGATTTATTATGAATTTTACGAGATAATTGGTTCAGAAATTGTTTAATTTTCGGAGTTTATCATTTTGGTGGAAAATTCTAGAATTGGTGGGCCCCACTTGTGGTTGGTGAAGAAATGTGCTGAATTATATTTCAAATGTGGTGGGTGGGAATAGTAGCAGGTAAAGCCATCAGGTTGCAGGTCAAACCTATCAAAATTTTCCTATAAATAGAGGGCTAAGTTAGAATTGAAAATCACACCAGAAACATAAGCTTTCTCTCTTTCTCTCTCTATATTATGAAGCATATTTTGTGAGTATTTAGATACTTTGAGAGTTGCTATTTAGTGCAAGTTTCCTTCGGCTTTGCATACCGATCAGAAGTACTGCTCTTTTGAGGTAAGGGATAGTAAGGGATTTTAAGGGTTGTTATGATTTTCAGTTTCGTAATTTTTCTGATCTTCAAAAATTCTAGAAAAATTTGAAATGATATTTTGATGAGTTTTCTTGATTGTGTCCAAAAATGGTGATTTTTGGATGTATAGATTGAGAGTTATGAATTTTATGAGAAAAAACTATTTTAAAAGTAACCGCTTAGAATTCCTTGTGGTTAACTCCAAAATTGATGAAATTTTTATTGGGAGTACATGTGTATGATAGAAGTATACTCTGTAAATTTCAGAATTTTTGGACAAAAGTACAATTTTTGATAAATGTCTAAATATTCGGTGGTTTTGGCCATATGAAAAATAGTAAATGAGTTTTAAAAATTCTGAGAAAAATATATGTTCAATATGGGACTATATTATGCTAAATCCCAGAAAAAAAATATTTTTGGAACTGATTTGGTATTTTTCATGAAAATGGACTAGTTATGAGTAAATGAATTAAATATGTTATGTGAAGTAAGAAAATTGGAAAATAGGATTTTATGGCTTGAGAATCCTATATGAGGTATATGCAGATTTTTGATGAGGGTTTTGATTATTGGTGATAAAATCTTATGAGTTTGATATTTTAGATGATTAAATGCATTATTAGTAAAGTGTAAACAATTTAAATAAATTGTTTATAAGCTTAAGAAATATTATTCTTTCAATATCATTATACCGAAATATTGGTATGGATTTTATTGTGGAATTTCTACCTTTTTGTGTCGAGTTACTATTCATGAGTTACTATTCACGAGTTACTATTCACGATAAAAATTAGTTTCTTTTTCTAACCAAATTATAGTTGAGTTATGAATATTACTCTTGAGATTAAAACTATGTATTGATTATATTGATTTTATTATCATATATAACATTTTTATAACCCTGATGTTGAAATTCTCTTTCACTAGAGTGTAAAGATGGGTAGATTATTGGTATGATCATGACTAGGGTTCTCTTTGGCCTGTAGTGCAAAGTTGAATTGTGACTGGTATGATCATGACCATTGAATTTATAAGTGAATATCTTTAGCTTAAGTGCAAAGGTGAATTGATCAACATGGTTATAATTATTGTTTATATAAATTCTGAAATGATTATATATTTCTTTGAGATATTAATATCTTTGGCCTGTAGTGCAAAGATGAAATATTGATGAATATCTTTGGCCTGTAGTGCAAAGATGAATTGTTGATGAATATCTTTGGCCCGTAGTGCAAAGATGACATGTTGTTGAATATCTTTGGCCAGTAGTGCAAAGATGAACAGATGTTGAGATAAACATGACCAACTGGTGATACAAATGAATATCTTTGGACGTAGTGCAAAGATGAAGTTATTAGTATGATTATGAACAGGAAATGTGATTTGGTGTAACCATGATCTTTGATGTTTCAGGTAAAGATAGGTGATGAAAATTATCATCGTCCTGGATGAGAAGAGGAATTTAGAACTACAGTTATGATTATGAGTTATTCATATGATTGTGGACCAGAATTGTTGATTGATGTTACAGGGATAAAACATTGTTGGTGGATTTTTAACATGGAGAAGATAATAGACTTTATAGTCTATTTGACTCTTCTAATGGATTGCTCGTTCCGCTGCAACTATGGTTGAAATTTTTATCATTTACCATATGTTCTAAATCTCTGATTTATTGTTGATGAAGGCTATTGATAATTAAATTATCTTTAGTCATGATATTCTTTACTGAGCTAGTTGTGCTCACCCTTTTGCTTCACAATTCCTTTCAGGTAATAAGAGTGTAGCTGGGTCGAGCGGGGGTAACAAGGGAATAGAACGGTGGTCATCATTTAGTAGTTATATTTGGTGAAGAAAATAGGGTGAGGCGAACCCAACGTTGGAAGGGTGTTTTGTCACTATCATACAAGATGTCTAATGACATACAACCTCGTGTCATCATAAGACAGGGTTGTGCTCATCCACTTGCTGAGTATATCTATGGGCACTACCTATATAATCTTGGTGTTTGTTTGAAGTATAATTCTCAATTAGAGACAGTGGAGATAATGATAAGTCAAGAGAAGACTCACCATTGGGAAGAATATGATAGTAATCTTCTCGTTTTTCTTTGGGGTCTATTGGGTCAACCAAGGATAATTCTGTGGCCATATGATATCTATCATAACCTAGATGCGTGGCCTCCCATGTACGAAGGTTTCCTTGAGCACTTCTCAAAGATTCTAGTTTCTAAAACAGTTTTTGACTGTACCTTTATGTAAGGTACCTTTGTGAGGTGCTGATACATGATGGTGTCCAATGTCACATTTGGAATATATTTGTATCCAAATTCACAGCATATGTGTTGTTGTATTTTGCACGACAATTGTTGTAATAAAGTTGTAGTTGTTTTCTGTACCATGTATTTGACGACTCAGAATGGGTTGGGTGGAATGGACCTATTTTGGGGTTGTCACAGGTGGTATCAGAGCTATAAGTAAAGAGCCCCGAGCCTCTCGCTGGTGACTTCCTGTTGATGGGGATGCACCGAAGCCAGACTCTCCGTAGGGGACGCCGTTCTGCGGTGGCAAACTGATAGGTATCAATGTAAGGTGCTGACATAGGTTGGTGTCCAGAGTTACATTTGGTATCAGAGCTATAAGTAAAGAGCCCCGAGCCTCTCGCTGGTGACTTCCTGTTGATGGGGGATGCACCGAAGCCAGACTCTCCGTAGGGGACGCCGTTCTGCGGTGGCAAACTGATAGGTACCATTGTGAGGTGCTGTGGTTGAAGCACCATGAGAGTCACAGGTGGTATCAGAGCTTAGGGATATGATCTCTGGCGGAGATCGGGAAATATAACTAGGAGGGGAGAGATGAGTAAATCCTTCGCTAGTGTGTCCTACCTAAGCTTATTTGTTGGTCAGTCATAATATTGGGATATTATGTGATATGTTAATTTGTTCAATTAACCCTTGTTTTGAAACTGTATTCTAGAATGATATCTGAAATACAGGAGATGATCAGTGGAGAAATCGTGATGACAGGGAAGATGGAATCTGAAATGAAAGCAAGGTATTCTCAACTCTTTGAAATACCAGGTACGTAAATTTCGGGGACGAAATTTCATAAGGAGGGGAGATTGTAAGACCCCGAATTTTATGAAATAAAAGTATTCAATTTTTCTTATAATTACAATTCAGTAAATGGTTAAATTGATAAAAGTTTAAAGTTATGGGTGAAATGTGAATTTTTTTGAAAATAAGCAAGTGGTTATAAAATAATCATTGTTGTCGGGGAATATTCGTTTGGTCGTGGAATATTCTTTCTGTCGGGGAATATTCGTACGTCGACGCAGCTATTTGTGGGCCCCATAACGAATAACTGTCGGATGAAGAAAACGACAAATTTGAGTTTTTATAAATAACGGCGTAGTTGTTACCGTTAATACTGTTGAAATACCCGGTAGTTAAAATATAGTAATACGCGTTATTGCACAGTAGCACACGGTATTGCATAGTATTTTTGAAATTATTGATTCTTACGTAAGAAGGCACTACTCAATAATTGTTACAGTAATTACAGTTCAATATTTTATTTTATTGATTCAATAATTGCTACGTTAAAATTTTGTATTATTGTTGTTCAATAATTGTTGCTGCACAGTATTTTCCATTATCAGATCAATAATTCATATTATTTGAATAATATTATTAGATAACATTATTGACAATGTCTAGAAAGTTCTGTCTAAGGAGAGGTTTGGTCATCTAATTGCGCGCCAGTAAGGAAAAATCCTTATTGGAAAGCCCCCTCTTTCCTGGGAACGGCCTGGTTGTCATAAATGTGATTCTGTAATATTATTTGTGAATAATTAATTATTGATTCATATGATAAGGAAATATTTATTTTATGTGGATATAAATGAGGGATATATTTTTGTGGTTAAAAAATGAAGGAGTTAATGTTGAGATTTTTATCCGTATTTTTGTCGGAATGGAGGTATTAAAAATCAGGGTTTTTGAGATATTTTGCGGGGGTTATAATTTTTAATCCGACCGTTGGATCGTGGTAATTTTTGGATATGTTATACATATATAAGTTGAGTATATGTCCACAAATTTTGAACCGTTAAAAATGAACGTATGATTTATTATGAATTTTACGAGATGATTGGTTCAGAAATTGTTGAATTTTCGGAGTTTATCATTTTGGTGGAAAATTCTAGAATTGGTGGGCCCCACTTGTGGTTGGTGAAGAAATGTGCTGAATTATATTTCAAATGTGGTGGGTGGGAATAGTAGCAGGTAAAGCCATCAGGTTGCAGGTCAAACCTACCAAAATTTTCCTATAAATAGAGGGCTAAGTTAGAATTGAAAATCACACCAGAAACATAAGCTTTCTCTCTTTCTCTCTCTATATTATGAAGCATATTTTGTGAGTATTTAGATACTTTGAGAGTTGCTATTTAGTGCAAGTTTCCTTCGGCTTTGCATACCGATCAGAAGTACTGCTCTTTTGAGGTAAGGGATAGTAAGGGATAGTAAGGGATAGTAAGGGATTTTAAGGGTTGTTATGATTTTCAGTTTCGTAATTTTTCTGATCTTCAAAAATTCTGGAAAAATTTGAAATGATATTTTGATGAGTTTTCTTGATTGTGTCCAAAAATGGTGATTTTTGGATGTATAGATTGAGAGTTATGAATTTTATGAGAAAAGACTATTTTAAAAGTAACCGCTTATAATTCCTTGTGGTTAACTCCAAAATTGATGAAATTTTTATTGGGAGTACATGTGTATGATAGAAGTATACTCTGTAAATTTCAGAATTTTTGGACAAAAGTACAATTTTTGATAAATGTCTAAATATTCGGTGGTTTTGGCCATATGAAAAATAGTAAATGAGTTTTAAAAATTCTGAGAAAAATATATGTTCAATATGGGACTATATTATGCTAAATCCCAGAAAAAAAATATTTTTGGAACTGATTTGGTATTTTTCATGAAAATGGACTAGTTATGAGTAAATGAATTAAATATGTTATGTGAAGTAAGAAAATTGGAAAATAGGATTTTATGGCTTGAGAATCCTATATGAGGTATATGCAGATTTTTGATGAGGGTTTTGATTATTGGTGATAAAATCTTATGAGTTTGATATTTTAGAATGATTAAATGCATTATTTAGTAAAGTGTAAACAATTTAAATAAATTGTTTATAAGCTTAAGAAATATTATTCTTTCAATATCATTATACCGAAATACTGGTATGGATTTTATTGTGGAATTTCTACCTTTTTGTGTCGAGTTACTATTCATGAGTTACTATTCACGAGTTACTATTCACGATAAAAATTGGTTTCTTTTTCTAACCAAATTATAGTTGAGTTATGAATATTACTCTTGAGATTAAAACTATGTATTGATTATATTGATTTTATTATCATATATAACATTTTTATAACCCTGATGTTGAAATTCTCTTTCACTAGAGTGTAAAGATGGGTAGATTATTGGTATGATCATGACTAGGGTTCTCTTTGGCCTGTAGTGCAAAGTTGAATTGTGACTGGTATGATCATGACCATTGAATTTATAAGTGAATATCTTTAGCTTAAGTGCAAAGGTGAATTGATCAACATGGTTATAATTATTGTTTATATAAATTCTGAAATGATTATATATTTCTTTGAGATATTAATATCTTTGGCCTGTAGTGCAAAGATGAAATATTGATGAATATCTTTGGCCTGTAGTGCAAAGATGAATTGTTGATGAATATCTTTGGCCCGTAGTGCAAAGATGACATGTTGTTGAATATCTTTGGCCAGTAGTGCAAAGCTGAACAGATGTTGAGATAAACATGACCAACTGGTGATACAAATGAATGTCTTTGGACGTAGTGCAAAGATGAAGTTATTAGTATGATTATGAACAGGAAATGTGATTTGGTGTAACCATGATCTTTGATGTTTCAGGTAAAGATAGGTGATGAAAATTATCATCGTCCTGTATGAGAAGAGGAATTTAGAACTACAGTTATGATTATGAGTTATTCATATGATTGTGGACCAGAATTGTTGATTGATGTTACAGTGATAAAACATTGTTGGTGGATTTTTAACATGGAGAAGATAATAGACTTTATAGTCTATTTGACTCTTCTAATGGATTGCTCGTTCCGCTGCAACTATGGTTGATATTTTTATCATTTACCATATGTTCTAAATCTCTGATTTATTGTTGATGAAGGCTATTGATAATTAAATTATCTTTAGTCATGATATTTTTTACTGAGCTAGTTGTGCTCACCCTTTTGCTTCACAATTCCTTTCAGGTAATAAGAGTGTAGCTGGGTCGAGCGGGGGTAACAAGGGAATAGAACGGTGGTCATCATTTAGTAGTTATATTTGGTGAAGAAAATAGGGTGAGGCGAACCCAACGTTGGAAGGGTGTTTTGTCACTATCATACAAGATGTCTAATGACATACAACCTTGTGTCATCATAAGATAGGGTTGTGCTCATCCACTTGCTGAGTATATCTATGGGCACTACCTATATAATCTTGGTGTTTGTTTGAAGTATAATTCTCAATTAGAGACAGTGGAGATAATGATAAGTCAAGAGAAGACTCACCATTGGGAAGAATATGATAGTAATCTTCTCGTTTTTCTTTGGGGTCTATTGGGTCAACCAAGGATAATTCTGTGGCCATATGATATCTATCATAATCTAGATGCGTGGCCTCCTATGTACGAAGGTTTCCTTGAGCACTTCCCAAAGATTCTAGTTTCTAAAACAGTTTTTGACTGTACCTTTATGTAAGGTACCTTTGTGAGGTGCTGATACATGATGGTGTCCAATGTCACATTTGGAATATATTTGTATCCAAATTCACAGCATATGTGTTGTTGTATTTTGCACGACAATTGTTGTAATAAAGTTGTAGTTGTTTTCTGTACCATGTACTTGACGACTCAGAATGGGTTGGGTGGAATGGACCTATTTTGGGGTTGTCACACTATGTATCTGACGACCCAAGATGGGTGATGTATACCTAATTTTGGGGGCGTCACAGTTGGTATCAGAGCTTAGGGATATGATCCCTGGCTAAGATTTGAGAATAGAACTAGGAGGGGAGAGACGGGGAATTCCTTCGGTAGTATGACCTACCTAAGTTTATTTGCATGATATTTAATTGGTCGGTCATAATATAAGGATAATATATGACATATCAATTAACTTTTATTTTGTGGCAGTATCTGAAAATGGCATCTGAGAATATTGAGAATAGCAATGGAGCACAGGCAAATGTTGATTCACCACATATCAATAATCAGGATAATGTTCATCAGGAAGGTGACAATCCTCATGCAAACAACAACACTGACCAGATGATGAATGATGGAATGTTCAGAGGTTTTATGCAATTCATGCAACAACAGGTGAAAGCGGCTCCTGTCCACAACGTAGGTGGAAATACTGGAAACTCTCAGGCGGTCACCGCTAAACAGTTTATGGAGCTGGGACCACCGGAGTTTAAGGGAGAACCCAAACCACTTGTAGCTGAAACATGGATAAAGCAGATCACCAAGATATTTGATGTCTTGGGTTGCTCCGAGGAGCAAAAGGTTCCCTTTGCCGCCTTTATGTTGCGAGGAGAGGCAGATTACTGGTGGGAATCGATAAAGCGTACTCAACCTGCCGCACTGAAGATGTCTTGGGAGAAGTTTCAAGAGTTGTTTAACGACAAATACTTTTCCGAGAGTATTCGTCACATGAAGGAGGTGGAGTTCATCAAATTGGAGCAGAATAATATGACCGTGTCGCAGTACGAGGCAAAATTTGCGGAGTTATCCCGGTTTGCGTCCCACCTGGTGGATAATGAAGAAAGAATGACGCGGATGTTTTTAAGAGGTTTAAAGCCGGAGATACGTCAACATCTTGTTTCTCATAAACTGTGTTTGTATTCAGATGTTGTAAATAGGGCTTAGTTGGTGGAGCGCGATAACGAGACAACGCAACCAAAAGAGAGCAGCCGGCAAAATGATAATACCAGTGAAAGTAGTCATCGAAGCGGTGACAACAAGCGTGAAGGGAATCAACAGGCCAGAAATGGTAACCACTTCGGTGGTAATCAGGGCCAAAACAATAAGAATGGTCATTTCAAGAAGAGGAGATTCAACAATGATGGAAAGACGTCAGCACCAACACCCGTTGTTAAGGAAGGAGAACGACCACCTATCATATGTTTTAAATGCGGAGGGGAGGGGCACATCAGTCCAAACTGCGCGATGCCGTCCAAAGCATGTTATAATTGTGGAAGAGAAGGTCATTTAGCCCGATTTTGTCGTTTACCGAAGACAAATTCAGCTAGGATGGAGGCACCAAAGGCCGTCCCAGAAAAGTCAAAACCGGTTGTGCAAGGGAGAGCATTTGTTGTGAACTCCCAGAGAGCAAGGAACCCGAATGAGGTCATCACGGGTAAGCTTATCATAAACTCTAAAGAAGTTTATACTTTATTTGATACCGGTTCTACCCATTCTTTTATTTCTCCTACTTGCGCTCATCGATTAAATTTGATTCCGGAGAAATTAGACTTTGATTTATCTGTTGAAACTTCATTGGGAGAAATCTTCATTACATCCACGGTTTATAAGTCTTGTTTGGTTCAAGTTGGTACCCACACATTACCTGTCGATCTGATTTCATTAAAAATACTTGCATTTGACGTGATTCTAGGGATTGATTGGTTAACTATTCATCATGTAAAAATTGATTATTTTCGTAAGGTTGTCAGCTTTCATATTCCTAATCGACCTATTATGCAAATTCAAGCAACCAAACCATTAAAATCAATCGCTGTCATCTCAAGCCATAAAGCTATTCGTTTATTGAAAAACGGATGTCAAGCTTTCTTAGCTCATGTCACAGATCTAAACAAAAATACGTCAGCTTTGAATGATATTTCTGTTGTTAATAAATTTCCTGACGTATTTCCCGAAGAACTTCCTGGCCTACCCCCAGAGCGTGAAATTGAATTTTGTATCGACCTTGAATCTGGTACAAAACCCATTTCCAAAGCCCCATATCGAATGACTCCTATTGAACTTCAGGAGTTAAAGATCCAACTGCAGGAATTGTTAGACATTGGCTTTATTCGTCTTAGTACTTCTCCTTGGGGTGCTCCTGTTCTATTCGTGAAGAAGAAAGATGGAAGTATGCGACTTTGTATTGATTATCGGGAGTTGAATCATGTCACCATCAAAAATAGGTACCCATTGCCACGTATTGATGACCTGTTTGACCAGTTGTAAGGAGCACAATTCTTTTCAAAGATCGATCTTCGTTCTGGATATCATCAGCTGAAGGTTAGAACTGAAGATATTCCAAAGACGGCTTTTAAAACTCGGTACGGGCATTATGAATTCCTAGTCATGTCCTTTGGATTGACTAATGCTCCTGTTGCCTTCATGGATATGATGAACCGGGTATTCAAGGAATATTTGGATCACTTTGTGGTCGTCTTTATCGATGACATCCTTGTTTATTCCAAAAGCCGTGAAGATCATGAGCAACACTTGAGGCTGGTACTACAAAAGCTTCGTGAATACAAACTTTATGCCAAGTTGAAGAAATGCGAGTTCTGGCTGGAAGAGGTAGCATTCCTTGGGCACGTAGTATCAAGTCGTGGAATATCGGTTGACCCGACAAAGATTGAAGCTATTCAAAGCTGGGAGCAACCTAAATCAGTGACCGAGGTACGTAGCTTTCTTGGTTTAGCTGGTTATTATCGGAGATTCGTGGAAGGATTTTCTCGAATCGCTACTCCATTAACTCAGCTGACTCGGAAAGATACAAAGTTCGGTTGGAGCGAAGAATGTGAGCAGAATTTTCAAGAACTCAAGAGGAGACTTATTTCAGCACCTGTTCTAACAATACCATCTGGCTCGGAGGGATTTGTCATTTACAGTGATGCTTCGAGCAAAGGGTTAGGATGTGTTCTCATGCAACATGGAAAAGTCATAGCCTATGCATCAAGACAACTCAAGGAATATGAGAGGAATTATCCTACTCATGATCTGGAGTTGGCAGCTGTTGTCTTTGCACTTAAAATTTGGAAGCATTACTTGTATGGGGAGAAGGTGGAGATCTTTACGGATCATAAAAGCCTCAAATATTTCTTCACTCAAAAGGAACTTAACATGCGACAACGACGTTAGCTTGAACTGTTGAAAATTATGATCATACCATTCAATACCATCCTGGAAAAACGAACGTGGTAGCTGACGCATTGAGTAGAAGATCATATACCAAGTACGAGTGCAATATTGTCAACACAAAAGCCCATTTTGTGTGACTTGCAAAGGATGGAGATAGAGTTAAAGACTCCAGGACCCATGTGATGATGGCGAATATACGAGTAGAACCAACTTTAATCAATAAAGTTAAAGCTGCT
>CM029019.1:203423344-203513413 GCA_016801055.1 Panax notoginseng | reverse complement strand
TATTCTGGTTATTCCAACAGAATAATAACGAATGGAATAACAGAAGTTCTCTTCAATGAATTTAAAAAAGAATTATTTCCCTACCGTTTTAAAGAAGAGGCTGAAGTAAGGAAGTGTTAAGTAGCAGAATACTCTTCTTCTCTCTCTCTTTAGTTTCTCTCTATTGTTTCTCTCTCTAGAGTTCAGTGAATTCGTAAGAAATAATGAAGGAATGAGCTGTATTTATAGAAAAATAGGAATGCATAGTAATAACTCCATGAACGGTCCAGATTGATTACTTTAATCTGTACGGTCCATATTTAAAGAAAAATCTTTTTAATAAAATAAAATATATTCTATTATAGAATAACTTTAAAAAGTATTTTGTTTTATATAAAATGATGTTTCTGTTTATTTCGTTAATAATACGAATAAACAAAACGTCATTATCGCTAAATAATTCATATTATTAACTGACAATAATAGAATCAAACTGAGTGACTTCTCACATAAGCATTAATAATCAATACCGTGTGCTACTATGCAACCTCAGTATTACTGTACTTTTACTACGAGTAGTTCAACAGCAACAATGGTAATAATTTCCGCCGTTATTTTTAATAAATAAAAATATTTTTTTTTTTGTCGTTTTCTCAATCCGACAATAATTCCGTTGTGGGGTCCACCAATGATTGTGTCGTTGTACGAATATTCCCTGTTAAACGAATATTCCCCGACCAATCGAATATATATAACAACTTGCGTACTTTGCAAAATTTATAATATATACCACAACTATAACATTATATCAAATTAACTCCCATAATATTCAAAAATGATTATTTATAAAATATTCATCTTTATTTATAAAAGTTGGGGTCTTACAACCTCCCCCCTTTTATGAAATTTCGCCCTCGAAATTAGGGTACGTACCTGGTATGTAGAAGAGGTAAGGATACCTTGATTTCATTTCTGATTCTAACTCCAAGTCATTTCCTCAACATCGTGGTTTCTCCACTAACTTTGACTTGAGGTATAACCTTGGAGCGTAGAATATGTTCCTTCTTATCCAAGATTTGAATAGGAACTTCTTCATACGTCAAATCCTCGCTTTCGTCGGTTCTAACTCAATAATGTGGTTCGGGTCTTCCACATATTTGCGTAACATGGATATGTGGAAAACGTTATGAACACGAGACATACTTGGCGGTTTAAGCGAGTCTATAAGCCATGTTCCTACTCGATCGAGGATTAAAAATTGGACCGATGAATCGAGGATTTAGGCTTTCCTCTCTTTCCAATATCTAGTAACACTTTCCATGGAGCAACACGTAAGAACACATGATCTCCTACATCAAATTCCACGTCCTTTCGATGAAGATCAGCATAACTCTTTTGTCGATCTTGTGAGGTTTTTATACGTTGTCGGATCGTTTGAATCTTTTCTGTTGTCATACGTACCAACTCCGGGTCCATCATCGTTGCTTCGCCACCTCATCCCAGCATACTGGAGAACGACATTTTCTTCCATACAATGCTTCGAATGGGAGCCATGCCAATACTTGCTTGATAATGTTGTTGTAGGAAAACTCCACCAATGGTAAGAACTTGTCCCAACTTCCCTTGAAGTCAAAGACACAGTTCTTAATAGATCTTCAGGAGTTTGAATAGTCTCTCTGATTGTCCGTCCGTCTGAGGATGATATGCTGACATAAATCGTAACTCCGTGCCCATTGCTTTTTGTAAACTAACCCAAAATCGTGAAGTGAATCTTGTGGTCTCGATCAGAAACTATGGATACTGGCATACCATGCAGTCTTACAATCTCGTTTATGTACATACGAGCAAGACGTTCAAGTGTATAAGTTTCTCGTTATCGGTAAGAATGAGCAGACTTGGTCAATCTATCAACAATGACCCAAATCGCATCAATACCTTGAGAAACCCTAGGAAGACGGTAACGGAATCCATGGTGATGTGCTCCCACTTCCATTCTGGAATTTCAAGTGGTTGTAATGGACCTTTTGGTACTTGATGCTCGCTTTGACTCGTTGACAAGTTAGACACCTTGAGATAAACAACGCTATCAGCTCTTCTCTTCATATTGATCCACCAAAATGTATGACGAAGATCATGATACATTTTGGTACTTCCAGGATGGATTGCAAATGGTGTGTTGTGCGCCTCCATCATGTTTTCATACTTTAAATCAGGGTTGTTAGGAACACAGAGTTGGAGTTGACTCGAAGTATTCCTTCTTCATCGATTCTTGCTTCCGGCATAGAACCTTCTTGCACTTTCATCCTCATACGCATCAGCTCCAGGTCTGTAGCTTGAGCAACTTTAACTTTATCGATTAAAGTCGGTTCTACTCGTATATTCGCCATCATCACATGGGTCCCTGGAGTCTTCAACTCTATCTCCATCCTTTGCAAGTCACACAAAATGGGCCTTTGCGTTGTTTTATTTGCATTTGTACCCGCATATGATCTTCTACTCAATGCGTCAGCTACCACGTTCGCTTTTCCAGGATGGTATTGAATGGTTTGATCTTAATCTTTCAACAGTTCAAGCCAACGTCGTTGTCGCATGTTGAGTTCCTTTTGAGTGAAGAAATATTTGAGACTTTTATGATCCGTTAAAGATCTCCACTTTCTCCCCATACAAGTAATGCCTCCAAATTTTAAGTGCAAAGACAACAGCTGCCAACTCTAGCTCATGAGTAGGATAATTCCTCTCATATTCCTTGAGTTGTCTTGATGCATAGGCTATGACTTTTCCATGTTGCATGAGAACGCATCCCAACCCTTTGCTCGAAGCATCACTGTAGATGACAAATCCCTCCGAGCAAGATGGTATTGTTAGAACAGGTGCTGAAATGAGTCTCCTCTTGAGTTCTTGAAAACTCTGCTTCACATTCTTCGCTCCAAACCAAATTTGTATCTTTCGGTCAGCTGAGTTAATGGAGTAGCGATTCGAGAAAATCCTTCCACGAATCTTCGATAATAACCAGCTAACCAAGAAAGCTACGTACCTCGGTCACTGATTTAGGTTGCTCCAGCTTTGATAGCTTCAATCTTTGCCGGGTCAACAGATATTCCACGACTTGATACTACGTGCCCAAGGATATGCTACCTCTTCAGCCAGAACTCGCATTTCTTCAACTTGGCATAAAGTTTGTATTCACGAAGCTTTTGGAGTACCAGCCTCAAGTGTTGCTCATGATCTTCACGGCTTTTGGAATTAAAACAGGATGTCATCGATAAAGACGACCACAAAGTGATCCAAATATTCCTTAAATACCCTGTTCATCATATCCATGAAAGGCAGCAGGAGCATTAGTCAATCCAAAAGACATAACTAAGAATTCATAATGCCCGTACCGAGTTCTAAAAGCCGTTCTTTGAATATCCTCAGTTCTAACTTCGCTGATGATATCCAGAACGAAGATCGATCTTTGAAAAGAATTGTGCTCCTTGCAACTGGTCATACAGGTCATCAATACGTGGCAATGGGTACCTATTTTTGATGGTGACATGATTCAACTCCCGATAATCAATACAAAGTCGCATACTCCCATCTTTCTTCTTCACGAACAGAACAGGAGCACCCCAAGGAGAAGTACTAGGACGAATAAAACCAATGTCTAATAATTCTGCAGTTGGGTCTTTAACTCCTGAAGTTCAATAGGAGCCATTCGATATGGGGCTTTGGAAATGGGTTTTGTACAGGTTCAAGGTCGATACAAAATTCAATTTCACGCTCTGGGGGTAGGCCAGGAAGTTCTTCGGGAAATACGTCAGGAAATTTATTAACAACAGAAATATCATTCCAAAGCTGACGTATTTTTGTTTAGATCTGTGACATGAGCTAAGAAAGCTTGACATCGTTTTTCAATAAACGAATAGCTTTATGGCTTGAGATGACAGCGATTGATTTTAATGGTTTGGTTGCTTGAATTCGCATAATAGGTCGTTTAGGAAATATGAAAGCTAACAACCTTACGAAAACAATCAATTTTGCATGATGAGTAGTAGTTATACCAATCAATCCCTAGAATCACGTCAAATGCAAGTATTTTTAATGATATAAGATCGACAGGTAATGTGTGGGTACCAACTTGAACCAAAACAAGACTTATAAACCGTGGATGTAATGAAGGTTTCTCCCAATGAGTTTCAACTGCTAAGTCAAAGTCTAATTTCTCCGGAATCAAATTTAATCGATGAGCGCAAGTAGGAGAAATAAAAGAATGGGTTGAACCGGTATCAAATAATGTATAGACTTCGTTAGAGTTTATGATAAGCTTACCCGTGATGACCTCATTCGGGTTCCTTGCGTTCTGGGAGGTCACAACAAAGCTCTCCCTTGCACAAACCGGTTTTGACTTTTCTGGGACGGCCTTTGGTGCCTCAATCTAGCTGAATTTGTCTTCCGGTAAACGACAAAATCGGGCTAATGACCTTCTCTTCCACAATTATAACATGCTTTGGACGGCATCGCGCAGTTTGGACTGATGTGCCCCTACCTCCGATTTGAAACATATGATAGGTGGTCGTTCTCCTTCCTTAAAGACAGTGCTGGTGTGACATCTTTCCATCATGTTGAATCTCCTTTCTTAAAATGTCCATTCTTATTATTTTGGGCCCTGATTACCACCGAAGTGGTTACCATTTCTGGCCTGTTGATTCCCTCCACGTTGTTGTCAACGCTTCGTAGATGATGCTCTCACTGGTATTATCATTTTGCGGCTGCTCTCTTTTGGTTGCGTTATCTCGTTATCGCGCTCCACCAACTGAGCCTATTTACAACATCTGAATACAAACACAGTTTATGAGAAACAAGTTTGTGACGTATCTCCGGCTTCAAACCTCTTAAAACATCCGCGTCATTCTTTCTTCACTATCCACCAGGTGGGACGCAAACCGGGATAACTCCGCAAATTTTGCCTCGTACTGCGACACGGTCATTTATTCTGCTCCAATTTGATGAACTCCACCTCCTTCATGTGACGAATACTCTCGGGAAAGTATTTGTCGTTAAACAGATCTTGGAACTTCTCCCAAGACATCTTCAGTGCGGCAGGTTGAGTACGCTTTATCGATTCCACCAGTAATCTGCCTCTCCTCGCAACATAAAGGCGGCAAAGGGAACCTTTTGTTCCTCGGAGCAACCCAAGACATCAAAATATCTGGTGATCTGCTTTATCCATGTTTCAGCTACAAGTGGTTTGGGTTCTCCCTTAAACTCCGTGGTCCCAGCTCCTTAAAAACTGTTTAGCGGTGACCGCCTGAGAGTTTCCAGTATTTCCACCTACGTTGTGGACAGGAGCCGCTTTCACCTGTTGTTGCATGAATTGCATAAAGCCTCTGAACATTTGATCATTCATCATTTGGTCAGTGTTGTTGTTTGCATGAGGATTGACACTTCCTGATGCACATTATCATGTATTATTGATGTGTGGTGAATCAACAGTCGTCTGTGCTCCATTGCTATTCTCAACATTCTCGGATGCCATTTTCAGATACTGCCACAAATTAAAAATTATTTGATATGTCATATATTATCCTTATGTTATGACCGACCAATTAAATACCATGCAAATAAACTTAGGTAGGTCATTTAGCGAAGGAATTCCCCGTCTCTCCCATCCTGTTCTATTCTCACATCCTAGCCAGGGATCATATCCCTAAGCTTTGATACCAACTGTGACGCCCCAAAAATTAGGTATACATCACCATCTTGGATCGTCAGATACATAGTACAGAATACAAATACAACTGATTAATACATCTGTCGTGTACAATACGACAAAACATAAACTGTGAGTTTGAATACAAATATTATCTTCTAGAGAGTATTCATACTCAAAAGGAGTCCTCATTACATTTATTAACACACCATTACATAGAATAGTGAGGACTACTAACTAATACTATCATTCGGATCATCACTCGTACCCCGATTGTCCCAGCTACGTTCTCATTTCCTGAAGAGAACAGTGAAAGAAAGGGTGAGCTCATAACTTGCCAGTAAGAAATATTATGACTAAGATAATGCTGAATATATTATCATTAGCCTTCAACAATGTTAAACTGATAAAATATAATAGACATCAAGTTTAACTGCAGCGGAACAAGCAATCCATTAAAAGAGTCAAGTAGAAAAAAACTCTACTATCTTTATGATTTAAAAGGTTTTTCAACACTGCGATCGCTGAGACTCAGCTTAATAAAATAATCCACATCATCGAATCACCCCTGCACTACGGCCCAAGGACATTCGTGTATTCATTAATGGTCATGATCATTGCAACAACTGTCCATCAATGCACTACGGGCCATTGAGGACTTTTACCACATCATTTGTAACATTACGGTCATGATTATACCGAATAATCCCTGGTCATAATATACCAAGTCCATCTATGCACTACATGCACAGATGACTTTCAACATTTTATAAACATGAGGATGATGACAATGATATAAGAATTCAATAAAACAAGTTCAAGAATTAATTTATCCAGGAATTAACAACGTCCAAATTGTCAACATGATACTGCATTGTGGAGTAAAATTCAAGAACGCTTAGAAGAATATTTTCTTGAAAAGATACTGGATGAAACGCAACTATCAAGGATATTCCACAAATTTCATGAGAGTATAGAAGTCAAAACTTAACCAACTGAGTACAATAAGAATGGAATAACAAAAAGAAATCACCATGCATGCGATAGACCGCACAGACAGGTTATTCCAATAGAATAATAAATAATGGAACCAGGTCCGGCGTAAACGCACAGACAGGATATTCCGACAGAATAATAAATAATGGAACCAGGTCCGGTGTAAAACACAACGACAGGATGTTCCAACAGAATAATAAACGGAACCAGGTCCGGTGTTAAAACACAAGACAGGATGTTCCAACAGAATAATAGAAGAATGTCACAAGTATAGGGTAGACCGCGTATACTGGTTATTCCAACAGAATAATAACGAATGGAATAACAGAAGTTCTCTTCATGAATATAAAAGAAATAATATTTCCTACCGTTTTAAAGAAGAGCTGAAGTAAGGAAGTAGTTAAGTAGCAGAATACTCTTCTTCTCTCTCTCTATAGTTTCTCTCTATAGTTTCTCTCTCTAGTGATCAGTGAATTCGTAAGAAATAATGAAGGAATGAGCTGCTATTTATAGAAAAATAGAATGCATAGTAACTAATCCATGAACGGTCCAGATTGATTACTTTAATCTGACGTCCATATTAAAGAAAAATCTTTTAAATAAAATAAAAATATTCTATTTATAGAATAACTTTAATAAAGTATTTTGTTTTATATAAAAGATGTTTCTGTTTTATTACGTTAATAATACGAATAAAACAAAACGTCATTATCGCATAAATAATTCATATTATTAACTGACAATAATAGAATCAAACTGAGTGACTTCTCACATAAGCATTAATAATCAATACCGTGTGCTACTATGCAACCACACGTATTACTGTACTTTTACTACGAGTAGTTCAACAGCAACAATGGTAAAATTTCCGCCGTTATTTTTAATAAAATATTTTTTTTTTTTGTCGTTTTCTCAATCGACAATAATTCCGTTGTGGGGTCCACCAATGATTGTGTCGTTGTACGAATATTCCTGTTAAAACGAATATTCCCCGACCAATCGAATTTTATAAACAACTTGCGTACTTTGCAAAATTTATAAATATTACCCACAACTATAACATTATATCAAATTAACTCCATAATATTCAAAATGATATTTATAAAAAAAATTCATCTTTATTTATAAAAGTAGGGGTCTTACAACCTCCCCTTCTTATGAAATTTCGCCCTCGAAATTAGGGTACGTACCTGGTATGTCGAAGAGGTAAGGATACCTTGATTTTCATTTCTGATTCTAAGACCAAGTCATTTCCTCAACATCGTGGTTTCTCCACAAAACTTTGACTTGAGGTATAACCTTGGAGCGTAGAATATGTTCCTTCTTATCCAAGATTTGAATAGGAACTTCTTCATACGTCAAATCCTCCGCTATTTCGTCGGTTCTAACTCAATAATGTGGTTCGGGTCTTCCACATATTTGCGTAACATGGATATGTGGAAAACGTTATGAACACGAGACATACTTGGCGGTAAAGCGAGTCTTAAGCCACTAGTTCCTACTCGATCGAGGATTAAAAATGGACGATGAATCGAGGATTTAGCTTTCCTCTCTTTCCAAATCTCGTAACACCTTTCCATGGAGCAAACGTAAGTACACATGATCTCCTACATCAAATTCCACGTCCTTTCGATGAAGATCAGCATAACTCTTTTGTCGATCTTGTGAGGTTTTTATACGTTGTCGGATCGTTTGATCTTTTCTGTAGTCATACGTACCAACTCCGGTCCCAACAACGTTGCTTCGCCCACCTCATCCCAGCATATGGAGAACGACATTTTCTTCCATACAATGCTTCGAATGGAGCCATGCCAATACTTGCTTGGATAACTGTTGTTGTAGGAAAACTCCACCAATGGTAAGAACTTGTCCCAACTTCCCTTGAAGTCAAAGACACAGAGTCTTAATAGATCTTCAAGAGTTTGAATAGTCCCTCTGATTGTCCGTCCGTCTGAGGATGATATGCTGAACTAAAATCGTAACTCCGTGCCCTTTGCTTTTTGTAAACTAACCCAAAATCGTGATGTGAATCTTGGGTCTCGATCAGAACTATGGATACTGGCATACCATGCAGTCTTACAATCTCGTTTATGTACATACGAGCAAGACGTTCAAGTGTATAAGTTTCTCGTATCGGTAAGAAATGAGCAGACTTGGTCAATCTATCAACAATGACCCAAATCGCATCAATATGAGGAAACCCTAGGAAGACCGGTAACGAAATCCATGGTGATGTGCTCCCACTTCCATTTGGAATTTCAAGTGGTTGTAATGGACTTTTGGTACTTGATGCTCGCCTTTGACTCGTTGACAAGTTAGACACCTTGAGATAAACAACGCTATCTCTCTCTTCATATTGCTCACCAAAATGTATGACGAAGATCATGTTACATTTTGGTACTTCCAGGATGGATTGCAAATGGTGTGTTGTGCGCCTCCATCATGATTTTCATACTTATAATCAGGGTTGTTAGGAACACAGAGTCTGGAGGTTGACTCGAAGTATTCCTTCTTCATCGATTCTGCTTCCGGCATAGAACCTTCTTGCACTTTCTTCTCATACGCATCAGCTCCAGGTCTGTAGCTTGAGCAGCTTTAACTTTATCGATTAAAGTCGGTTCTACTCGTATATTCGCCATCATCACATGGGTCCCTGGAGTCTTCAACTCTATCTCCATCCTTTGCAAGTCACACAAAATGGGCCTTTGCGTTGTTAATATTGCATTTGTACCCGCATATGATCTTCTACTCAATGCGTCAGCTACCACGTTCGCTTTTCCAGGATGGTATTGAATGGTATGATCATAATCTTTCAACAGTTCAAGCCAACGTCGTTGTCGCATGTTGAGTTCCTTTGAGTGAAGAAATATTTGAGACTTTTATGATCCGTAAAGATCTCCATTTCTCCCATACAAGTAATGCCTCCAAATTTTAAGTGCAAGACAACAGCTGCCAAATCTAGTTCATGAGTAGGATAATTCCTCTCATATTCCTTGAGTTGTCTTGATGCATAGGCTATGACTTTTCCATGTTGCATGAGAACGCATCCCAACCCTTTGCTCGAAGCATCACTGTAGATGACAAATCCCTCGAGCCAGATGGTATTGTTAGAACAGGTGCTGAAATGAGTCTCCTCTTGAGTTCTTGAAAACTCTGCTCACATTCTTCGCTCCAACCAAACTTTGTATCTTTCCGAGTCAGCTGAGTTAAATGGAGTGTAGCGATTCGAGAAAATCCTTCCACGAATCTTCGATAATAACCAGCTAAACCAAGAAAGCTACGTTACCTCGGTCACTGATTTTAGGTTGCTCCCAGCTTTGAATAGCTTCAATCTTTGCCGGGTCAACAGATATTCCACGACTTGATACTACGTGCCCAAGGAATGCTACCTCTTCCAGCCAGAACTCGCATTTCTTCAACTTGGCATAAAGTTTGTATTCACGAAGCTTTTGGAGTACCAGCCTCAAGTGTTGCTCATGATCTTCACGGCTTTTGGAATAAACAAGGATGTCATCGATAAAGACGACCACAAAGTGATCCAAATATTCCTTAAATACCCTGTTCATCATATCCATGAAGGCAGCAGGAGCATTAGTCAATCCAAAAGACATAACTAAGAATTCATAATGCCCGTACCGAGTTCTAAAAGCCGTCTTTGGAATATCCTCAGTTCTAACCTTCAGCTGATGATATCCAGAACGAAGATCGATCTTTGAAAAGAATTGTGCTCCTTGCAACTGGTCAAACAGGTCATCAATACGTGGCAATGGGTACCTATTTTTGATGGTGACATGATTCAACTCCCGATAATCAATACAAAGTCGCATACTCCCATCTTTCTTCTTCACGAACAGAACAGGAGCACCCCAAGGAGAAGTACTAGGACGAATAAAACCAATGTCTAATAATTCCTGCAGTTGGGTCTTTAACTCCTGAAGTTCAATAGGAGCCATTCGATATGGGGCTTTGGAAATGGGTTTTGTACCAGGTTCAAGGTCGATACAAAATTCAATTTCACGCTCTGGGGGTAGGCCAGGAAGTTCTTCGGGAAATACGTCAGGAAATTTATTAACAACAGAAATATCATTCAAAGCTGACGTATTTTTGTTTAGATCTGTGACATGAGCTAAGAAAGCTTGACATCCGTTTTTCAATAAACGAATAGCTTTATGGCTTGAGATGACAGCGATTGATTTTAATGGTTTGGTTGCTTGAATTCGCATAATAGGTCGTTTAGGAATATGAAAGCTAACAACCTTACGAAAACAATCAATTTTTGCATGATGAGTAGTTAACCAATCAATCCCTAGAATCACGTCAAATGCAAGTATTTTTAATGAAATAAGATCGACAGGTAATGTGTGGGTACCAACTTGAACCAAACAAGACTTATAAACCGTGGATGTAATGAAGGTTTCTCCCAATGGAGTTTCAACTGCTAAGTCAAAGTCTAATTTCTCCGGAATCAAATTTAATCGATGAGCGCAAGTAGGAGAAATAAAAGAATGGGTTGAACCGGTATCAAATAAAGTATAGACTTCGTTAGAGTTTATGATAAGCTTACCCGTGATGACCTCATTCGGGTTCCTTGCGTTCTGGGAGGTCACAACAAACGCTCTCCCTTGCACAACCGGTTTTGACTTTTCTGGGACGGCCTTTGGTGCCTCCATCCTAGCTGAATTTGTCTTCGGTAAACGACAAAATCGGGCTAAATGACCTTCTCTTCCACAATTATAACATGCTTTGGACGGCATCGCGCAGTTTGGACTGATGTGCCCCTCCCCTCCGCATTTGAAACATATGATAGGTGGTCGTTCTCCTTCCTTAACGACAGGTGCTGGTGCTGACATCTTTCCATCATTGTTGAATCTCCTCTTCTTAAAATGTCCATTCTTATTGTTTTGGCCCTGATTACCACCGAAGTGGTTACCATTTCTGGCCTGTTGATTCCCTCCACGCTTGTTGTCACCGCTTCGATGACTGCTCTCACTGGTATTATCATTTTGCCGGCTGCTCTCTTTTGGTTGCGTTATCTCGTTATCGCGCTCCACCAACTGAGCCCTATTTACAACATCTGAATACAAACACAGTTTATGAGAAACAAGATGTTGACGTATCTCCGGCTTCAAACCTCTTAAAAACATCCGCGTCATTCTTTCTTCACTATCCACCAGGTGGGACGCAAACCGGGATAACTCCGCAAATTTTGCCTCGTACTGCGACACGGTCATATTATTCTGCTCCAATTTGATGAACTCCACCTCCTTCATGTGACGAATACTCTCGGGAAAGTATTTGTCGTTAAACAGATCTTGGAACTTCTCCCAAGACATCTTCAGTGCGGCAGGTTGAGTACGCTTTATCGATTCCCACCAGTAATCTGCCTCTCCTCGCAACATAAAGGCGGCAAAGGGAACCTTTTGTTCCTCGGAGCAACCCAAGACATCAAATATCTTGGTGATCTGCTTTATCCATGTTTCAGCTACAAGTGGTTTGGGTTCTCCCTTAAACTCCGGTGGTCCCAGCTCCTTAAACTGTTTAGCGGTGACCGCCTGAGAGTTTCCAGTATTTCCACCTACGTTGTGGACAGGAGCCGCTTTCACCTGTTGTTGCATGAATTGCATAAAGCCTCTGAACATTTGATCATTCATCATTTGGTCAGTGTTGTTGTTTGCATGAGGATTGACACCTTCCTGATGCACATTATCATGATTATTGATGTGTGGTGAATCAACAGTCGTCTGTGCTCCATTGCTATTCTCAACATTCTCGGATGCCATTTTCAGATACTGCCACAAAATAAAAATTAATTGATATGTCATATATTATCCTTATGTTATGACCGACCAATTAAATACCATGCAAATAAACTTAGGTAGGTCATACTAGCGAAGGAATTCCCCGTCTCTCCCCTCCTAGTTCTATTCTCACATCCTAGCCAGGGATCATATCCCTAAGCTTTGATACCAACTGTGACGCCCCCAAAATTAGGTATACATCACCCATCTTGGATCGTCAGATACATAGTACAGAATACAAATACAACTGATTAATACATCTGTCGTGTACAATACGACAAAACATAAACTGTGAGTTTGAATACAAATATTATCTTCTAGAGAGTATTCATACTCAAAAGGAGTCCTCATTACATTTATTAACACACCATTACATAGAATAGTGAGGACTACTAACTAATACTATCATTCGGATCATCACTCCGTACCCCGACTTGTCCCAGCTACGTTCTCATTTCCTGAAGAGAACAGTGAAAGAAAGGGTGAGCTCAACTAGCCCAGTAAGAAATATTATGACTAAGATAATGCAGAATAAATTATCATTAGCCTTCAACAATGTTAAACTGATAAAATATAATAGACATCAAGTTTAACTGCAGCGGAACAAGCAATCCATTAAAAGAGTCAAGTAGAAAATAAACTCTACTATCTTTTATGATTTAAAAGGTTTTTCAACACTGCGATCGCTGAGACTCAGCTTAATAAAATAATTCACATCATCGAATCACCCCTGCACTACGGCCAAGGACATTCGTGTATTCATTAATGGTCATGATCATGCCAACAACTGTCCATCAATGCACTACGGGCCAATGAGGACTTTTACCACATCATTTGTAACATTACGGTCATGATTATACCGAATAATCCCTGGTCATAATCATACCAAGTCCATCTATGCACTACATGCCACAGATGACTTTCAACATTTTATAAACATGAGGATGATGACAATGATATAAGAATTCAATAAAACAAGTTCAAGAATTAATTTATCCAGGAATTAACAACGTCCAAATTGTCAACATGATACTGCATTGTGGAGTAAAATTCAAGAACGCTTAGAAGAATATTTTCTTGAAAAGATACTGGATGAAACGCAACTATCAAGGATATTCCACAAATTTCATGGAGTATAGAAGTCAAAACTTAACCAACTGAGTACAATAAAGAATGGAATAACAAAAGAAATCACCATGCATGCGATAGACCGCACAGACAGGTTATTCCAATAGAATAATAAATAATGGAACCAGGTCCGGCGTAAACGCACAGACAGGATATTCCGACAGAATAATAAATAATGGAACCAGGTCCGGTGTAAAACACACAGACAGGATGTTCCAACAGAATAATAAACGGAACCAGGTCCGGTGTAAAACACACAGACAGGATGTTCCAACAGAATAATAGAAGAATGTCACCAAGTATAGGGTAGACCGCGTATACTGGTTATTCCAACAGAATAATAACGAATGGAATAACAGAAGTTCTCTTCATGAATATAAAAGAAATAATATTCCCTACCGTTTTAAAGAAGAGCTGAAGTAAGGAAGTAGTTAAGTAGCAGAATACTCTTCTTCTCTCTCTCTATAGTTTCTCTCTATAGTTTCTCTCTCTAGAGTTCAGTGAATTCGTAAGAAATAATGAAGGAATGAGCTGCTATTTATAGAAAAATAGAATGCATAGTAACTAATCCATGAACGGTCCAGATTGATTACTTTAATCTGACGGTCCATATTTAAAGAAAAATCTTTTAAATAAAATAAAATATATTCTATTTATAGAATAACTTTAATAAAGTATTTTGTTTTATATAAAAAGATGCTTCTGTTTTATTACGTTAATAATACGAATAAAACAAAATGTCATTATCGCTAAATAATTCATATTATTAACTGACAATAATAGAATCAAACTGAGTGACTTCTCACATAAGCATTAATAATCAATACCGTGTGCTACTATGCAACCACACGTATTACTGTACTTTTACTACCGAGTAGTTCAACAGCAACAATGGTAAAATTTCCGCCGTTATTTTTAATAAAATATTTTTTTTTGTCGTTTTCTCAATCCGACAATAATTCCGTTGTGGGGTCCACCAATGATTGTGTCGTTGTACGAATATTCCCTGTTAAAATGAATATTCCCCGACCAATCGAATATTATATAACAACTTGCGTACTTTGCAAAATTTATAAATATTACCCACAACTATAACATTATATCAAATTAACTCCATAATATTCAAAAATGATATTTATAAAAAAAATTCATCTTTATTTATAAAAGTTGGGGTCTTACAATAGTAGTTGTCCCTTCAATATTACCAAGAGTCATTTGACCCTTCGTTAAGACCAAGAGTCATTTGACCCTTCGTTAAGACCAAGAGCCACCCTCAGTTTTTCTATAAATAGAGGCCTAGGGCTTCATTATTTTTCACGAATTCATTCAAGCTATAGAGAGAGAAAGTATAGAGAGAATAAGAGAGAGAGAATAAAAGTATTCTGCTACATCACTTTTCCAATAACCAGTTCTTTTAAGGTAGGGAATATTATTTCTTTTATATTCATGAAGAGAACTTCTGTTATTCTATTTGTTATTATTCTATTGGAATAACCATTATACGCGGTCTACCCTATACTTGGTGACATTCTTCTATTATTCTGTTGGAACATCCTGTCTGTGTGTTTTACACCGGACCTGGTTCCGTTTATTATTCTGTTGGAACATCCTGTCTGTGTGTTTTACACCGGACCTGGTTCCGTTTTATTATTATTCTGTTGGAATATCCTGTCTGTGTGTTTTACACCGGACCTGGTTGCATTATTTATTATTCTGTCGGAATATCCTGTCTGTGCGTTTACGCCGGACCTGGTTCCATTATTTATTATTCTGTTGGAATAACTTGTCTGTGCGGTCTATCGCATGTATGGTGATTTCTTTTGTTACTCCATTCTTTATTATACTCAGTTGGTTAAGTTTTGACTTCTATACTCCATGAAATTTGTGGAATATCCTTGATAATTGCGTTTCATCCAGTATCTTTTCATGAAAATATTCTTCTAAGTATTCTTGAATTTTACTCCACAATGCAGTATCATGTTGACAATTTGGACGTTGTTAATTCTTGGATAAATTAATTCTTGAACTTGTTTTATTGAATTCTTATATCATTGTCATCATCCTCATGTTTATATTCTGTTGAAAGTCATCTGTGGCCTGTAGTGCATAGATGGACTTGGTATGATTAAGACCAGGGATTATTCGGTGTAATCATGACCGTAATGTTACAAATGATGTGGTAAAAATCATCATTGGCCCGTAGTGCATTGATGGACAGTTGTTGGCATGATCATGACCATTAATGAATACACGAATATCCTTGGCCGTAGTGCAGGGGTGATTCGATGATGTGGATTATTTTATTAAGCTGAGTCTCAGCGATCGCAGTGTTGAAAAACCTTTTAAATCATAAAAGATAGTAGAGTTTATTTTCTACTTGACTTTCTTAATGGATTGCTTGTTCCGCTACAGTTAAACTTGATGTCTATTATATTTTATCAGTTTAACATTATTGAAGGCTAATGATAATTTATTCTGCATTATCTTAGTCATAATATTTCTTACTGGGCTAGTTGAGCTCACCCTTTCTTTCACTGTTCTCTTCAGGAAATGAGAACGTAGCTGGGGCAAGTCGGGGAACGGAGTGATGGTCCGAATGATAGTATTAGTTAGTAGTCCTCACTATTCTATGTAATGGTGTGTTAATAAATGTAATGAGGACTCCTTTTGAGTATAAATACTCTCTAGAAGATAATATTTGTATTCAAACTCACAGTTTATGTTTTGTCGTATTGTACACGACAGTTGTATTAATCAGTTGTATTTGTATTCTGTACTATGTATCTGACGACCCAAGATGGGTGATGTATACCTAATTTTGGGGGCGTCACACAAGACGTTCAAGGGAATAAGTCTCACGTATCTGCAAGAAATGAGCGGATTTGGTTAATCTATCACAAATAACCCAAACGGTGTGTTGTGTGCCTCCATCATTATTCTATGCTTCAAGTCAAAATCGTTAGGAACACAAAGTTCCTAACGATTGCCTATGCCTCGCGACAATCGTTAGGAACACAAAGTTCTCATGCAACATGGGAAAGTCATAGCCTATGCCTCGCGACAACTCAAAGAATATGAGAGGAATTATCTTACTCATGATTTAGAGTTGGCAGCAGTCGTTTTTGCGTTGAAGATCTGGAGACACTACCTGTATGGAGAGAAAGTGGAGATCTATACAGATCATAAAAGCCTCAAATATTTCTTCACCCAAAAGGAACTTTGTGTTCCTAACGATTTTGACTTGAAGCATAGAATAATGATGGAGGCACACAACACACCGTTTGGGTTATTGTTGATAGATTAACCAAATCCGCTCATTTCTTGCAGATACGTGAGACTTATTCCCTTGAACGTCTTGTGTGACGCCCCTAAAATTAGGTATACATCACCCATCTTGAGTCGCCGGATACATGGTACAGAATTCAAATACAACTTAATAATACAACTGTCGTGTACAATACGACAAAACATAAACTGTGAGTTTGAATACAAATATTGTCTTCTAGAGAGTATCCATACTCAAAAGGAGTCCTCATTACAATTATTATCACACTATTACATAGAATAGTGAGGACTACTAATGCTATCATCTGGTCCATCACTCCTTTTCCCGACTCGTCCCAACTATATTCTCATTTCTTGAAGAGAACAGTGAAAGAAAGGGTAAGCTCAACTAGCCCAGTAGGAAATATTATGACTAAGATAATGCAAAATAAATTATCATTAGTCTTTAACAATGTTAAACTGATAAAATACAATAGACATCAAGTTTAACTGCAGCGGATCAAGCAATCCATTAAAAGAGTCAAGTAGAGAATAAAATCTACTATTTTTTATGATTCAAAAGGTTTTTCATCACTTTTATCGCTGGGACTCAGCTTAATAAATAATCCACATCATCGAATCACCCCTACACTACGGCCAAGGATATTCTTTAGTACACGACCACGAATTATCCAGCACTACGGCTAAAGATAATCATGTTTTCATCAACAGTCCTGATCATGTCATAAAACAATTCATATTTGCACTACGGCCAAAGAGAATCCATAGCCATAATCATACCAAAAACTGTCCATCAATGCACTACGGGCCAATGAGGACTTTTTCTACATCATTTGTAACATTGTGGTTATGATTATACCGAATAATCCCTGGTCATAATCATACCAAGTCCATCTATGCACTACAGGTCACAGATGACTTTCAACATAATATAAGCATGAGGATGATGACAATGATATAAGAATTCAATAAAACAAGTTCAAGAATTAATTTATCTAGGAACTGATAACGTCAAAATTGTCAACATGATTCTGCTTTGTAGAGTAAAATTCAAGAATGCTCAGAAGAATATTTACACGAAAAGATACTGGATGAAGCATAATATCAAGGATATTCCACTAATTTCATGGAGTATAGAAGTCAAAGTTTTAATCAACTGAGTATAATAAAGAATAGAATAATAAAAGAAATTACCATGCATGCGATAGATCGCACAGGCAGGTTATTCCAACAGAATAATAAATAACGGAACCAGGTCCGGCGTAAAACGCACAGACAGGATATTCCAACAGAATAATAAAGACGGAACCAGGTCCGGCGTAAAACGCACAGACAGGATATTCCAACAGAATAATAAAAAATAAAATAACAGAAGAATTTTACCAAGTATAGGGTAGCCCGCGTATACAGGTTATTCCAACAGAATAATAAGGAATGGAATAACAGAAGTTCTCTTCATGAATACAAAAGAAATAATATCCCTTACGGGTACAATAAATAATATCCCTTACCGTAAAAGAAACTTGATATCGGAGTAGTGAAGTGACAGAATACTCTTCTTCTTTCAAACTATAATTTCTCTCTCTAGAGTTTCAGTGAATTCGTAAGAAAATAATGAAGGAATGAGCTTCCATTTATAGAAAAATGGACTGCATAATAACTAACTCATGAACGGTCTAGATTGATTTACTTTAATCTGATGATCCATATTTAAAGCAAAGTTTTTTAAATAAAATATAATATATTCTATTTATAATCTAATAAAACGAATAACTTTATAAAATATTTTACTATGCAAACACTATGCAGGCACTATGTAAACACTATGCATAATAAAATATAATATATTCTAATTATTGTCTAATAAAACAGATAACTTTATAAAAGTATTCTGTTTTATATAAAAAGATTTTACTATTAGACTAATAAAACGAATAATTTTATAAAAGTATTCTGTTTTATATAAAAAGCTTTTCTGTTTTATTATATTAATAATATCAATAAAACAAACTGAGTGACTTATGATGTAAGCCTCAATAATCAATACCGTATGCTACTATGCAACCACACGTGTAAGACCCCAACTTATTAATGAATAAAATCAAATTTTCTCTAAATATTATTGTGAATAATAAGGGATTAATTTGATATAATACTTTGGTTATGGGTGAAATGTATAAATTTTATAAAATAAGCAAGTGGTTATAAAATATTCATTTTGTCGGGGAATATTCGTTTGGTCGTGGAATATTCTTGCTGTCGGGGAATATTCGTACGACGGCGCAGCCTTGTGTGGGCCCCATAACGGAAAGCGATTGGATGAAGAAAACGACAAGTATAAGTTGTTTATAAATAACGGCGTAGTTGTTACCGTTAATACTGTTGGAATACCCGGTGGTTAAAATACAGTAGCACACGGTATTGCACCAATTATTGATTCGTACGTAAGAAGACACTACTCAATAATTGTTACAGTAGTTATTGTTCAATATTTTATTTTATTGATTCAATAATTGTTGCATTGATATTTTATATTATTGTTGTTTCAATAATTGTTGCTGCACAGTATTTTCCTTTATCAGATCAATAATTCATATTATTTGAATAATATTATTAGATAACATTATTGGCAATGTCTAGAAAGTTCTGTCTAAGGAGAGGTTTGGTCATCTAATTGCGCGCCAGTAAGGAGAAATCCTTATTGGAAAGCCCCCTCTTTCCTGGGAACGGCCTGGTTGTCATAAATGTGATTTTGTAATATTATTTGTGAATAATTAATTATTGATTCATATGATAAGGAAATATTTATTTTTATGGATATAAATGAGGGATATATTTTTGTGGTTAAAAATGAAGAAGTTAATGTTGAGATTTTTATCAGTATTTTTGTCGGAATGGAGGTATTAAAAATCAGGGTTTTTGAGAAATATTGCGGGTGTTATAATTTTTAATCCGACCGTTGGATCGTGGTAATTTTTGAATATGTTATACATATATAAGTTGAGTATATGTCCACAAATTTTGAACCGTTAAAAATGAACGTATGATTTATTATGAATTTTACGAGATGACTGGTTCAGAAATTGTTGAATTTTCGGAGTTTATCATTTTGATGGAAAATTCTAGAATTGGTGGGCCCCACTTGTGGTTGGTGAAGAAATGTGCTGAATTATATTTCAAATGTGGTGGGTGGGAATAGTAGCAGGTAAAGCCATCAGGTTGCAGGTCAAACCTACTAAAATTTTCCTATAAATAGAGGGCTAAGTTATAATTGAAAATCACACCAGAAACAAGTTTTCTCTCTTTCTCTCTCTAGATTATTGAGTGTATTTTGTGAGTATTTAGATACTTTGAGAGTTTCTATTCATCAGAGCAAGTTTCTTTCAGCCTTATACCGGTATTCCGACCAGAAGTACTGATATCTTGAGGTAAGGGATATTATTTTCTTCTTAAATGATATTATTTTCTTCAATATCATTATGCTGAAATATTGATATGAGTTTTTATCAAATTTGGAACTTTTTGTGTCGGGGTTACTATTCATGTATACGGCACTATTCACGTATACGGCACTATTCACGAATACGGCACTATTCACCGAAAAATAAAATTTTTCCTTTTTGTCCAAGATGTCTATTATGCGTACCCAGCCTGACGCACTCAACATATCCTGGGAAACATTTCAAAAACTGTTCAATGACAAGTACTTTCCTGAAAGTATTCGTCATATGAAGGAGGTAGAGTTTATCAGACTGGAACAAAACAACATGACGGTGTCCCAGTACGAGGCGAAGTTTGCAGAGTTATCCAGGTTTGCACCTCATTTGGTCGAAAATGAGGAACGAATGACAAGGATGTCTCTGAGAGGTCTAAAACCCGAGATTCGACAATATCTTATCTCTCATAAATTTTCTTTATATTCAGATGTTGTAAACAGGGCTCAATTATTAGAGCAAAATAATGAGTATGTGCAACCGAGGGACCACAACCAGGGTCATACTGGTGACAGCAGTCATCGAAGCGATGAGAACCAGCGTGGAGGGAAACATACAGACAAAAGCGGTAACCACTCTGGTGGTAATCGTGGTCGTGATAATAGAAGGAGCGAGTCGGGAGGAGATTTCAAGAAGAGAAGGTACAACAATGATAACGTGAAGACGTCAGCACAAACAGCAACTGTTTCTAGGGGAGGTGAACGACCACCGGTAGTATGTTACAAATATGGAAAAGAGGGACATATCAGCCCAAACTGCCCACAACAATCTAAGGTATGTTATAACTGTGGAAAGGAGGGTCATATAGCTCGAGAGTGTTCTGTAGCAAAACAGAGTTCAGCGGGGATGGTGACTCCAAAAGTTGTCCCGGATAAGTCGAAATCAGCGGTTCCTGGAAGGGCGTTTGTCGTGACTGGCCAAAACGCGAGAAACCCGAACGAAGGTATAACGGGTTAGTTAATTATAAATTCTTGCGAAGTTTATACCTTATTAGATACCGGTTCTACCCATTCATTTATTTCTCCTGCTTGTGCTCAACGTTTAAACTTGACTCCGGAGAAATTAGACTTTGATTTATCTGTTGAAACTCCGTTAGGAGAAACTTTCGTTACATCCACTGTTTATAAATCTTGTTTGATCCAAGTTGGCACAATCACATTACTTGTTGACCTTATCTCTTTAAAGATACTTGCTTTTGATGTGATTTTAGGAATTGATTGGTTAACTACTCATCATGCCAAAATTGATTGCTTTCGTAAGGTTGTTAGTTTTCATATTCCTAAGCAACCTGTTATTCAAATTCAAGCAACCAAACCATTGAAGTCAAACTTTTTCATATCAAGCCGTAAAGTCATTCGTTTATTGAAAAAACGGATGTCAAGCTTTCTTAGCTATGTCATGGACTTGAACAAAAATACGTCAGATTTGAGTGATATTTCTGTTGTTTGTTTCCTGACGTATTTCCTGAAAAATTTCTTGGCTTACTCCCAAAGTGTGATATTGAATTTTGTATCGACTTTGAACCCGGTACAAAACTCATTTCTAAAATCTCATATTGAATAGCTCCTATTGAACTTCAGGAGTTAAAAACTCAACTATAGAAGTTGGTACCTGAGCCTATATCTGGTGACTTCCTTTGCGGAATGCACTGAAGCCAAACTCTCCGTAGGGGACGCCATATTCGTACGATAGTAGACTGATAGGTATCATTGTGACGTGTTATCCAAGGTTGGGATATGAGTCACAGTTGAGAGCAATCTAAGTCAGTAATCGAAGTATGTAGCTTTCTGGGCTTAGCTGGTTATTATCGGAGATTTGTGAAAGGATTTTCTCGAATCGCTACTCCGTTAACTCAGCTGACTCGAAAAGATACAAAATTCGTATGGAGTGAGGAATGTGAGAAGAGTTTCCAAGAACTCAAGAGGAGACTCATTTCGGCACCTGTTCTGACAATACCATCTGGTTCGGATGGATTTGTTATCTACAGCGATGCTTCAGGCAAAGGGTTAGGATGTGTTCTCATGCAACATGGGAAAGTCATAGCCTATGCCTCGCGACAACTCAAAGAATATGAGAGGAATTATCTTACTCATGATTTAGAGTTGGCAGCAGTCGTTTTTGCGTTGAAGATCTGGAGACACTACCTGTATGGGAAGAAAGTGGAGATCTATACAGATCATAAAAGCCTCAAATATTTCTTCACCCAAAAGGAACTCAACATGCGGCAGCGACGTTGGCTCGAGCTGTTGAAAGATTACGATCATACCATCCAATATCATCTTGGAAAAGCGAACGTAGTAGCTGACGCATTGAGTAGAAGATCATATGCGGGTACGAGTGCAATGTTGTTAATACAAAGGCCCATTTTATATGACTTACAAAGGATGGAGGTAGAGATGAAGGCTCCAAGTACCCACATGATGATATCAAATATACGAGTAGAACCGACTTTAATCGATAAAGTTAAAGCTGCTCAAGCTACGGACATGGAGCTGATGCGTATGAAGAAGAAAGTGCAAGAAGGTGCTATTCCAGAAGCAAGAATCGATGAAGAAGGAATACTTCGAGTCAACTCCAGACTTTGTGTTCCTAACGATTTTGACTTGAAGCATAGAATAATGATGGAGGCACACAACACACCGTTTGCAATCCATCCTGGGAGTACCAAAATGTATCACGATCTTCGACATACATTTTGGTGGAGCAATATGAAAAGAGAGATCGCGGAGTTTATCTCGAGATGTTTAACTTGTCAACGTGTAAAAGCGGAGCATCAAGTACCAAAGGGTCCATTGCAACCACTTGAGATTCCGAAATGGAAGTGGGAACACATTACTATAGATTTTGTTACGGGTCTTCCCAAGGTTTCTCAAGGCATAGATGCGATTTGGGTTATTGTTGATAGATTAACCAAATCCGCTCATTTCTTGCCGATACGTGAGACTTATTCCCTTGAACGTCTTGCTAGTATATACGTGAACGAGATTGTGAGATTGCATGGCATGCCAGTATCCATAGTTTCGGATCGTGACCCAAGATTCACTTCACGATTTTGGGTTAGCTTGCAGAAAGCTATGGGCACGGATTTACGATTCAGTTCGGCATACCATCCTCAAACGGACGGACAATCAGAGAGGACTATTCAAACTCTTGAAGATCTATTAAGACTTTGTGTCCTAGATCTCAAAGGGAGTTGGGATAAGTACCTACCATTAGTGGAATTCTCCTACAACAACAGTTATCAGGCGAGCATAGGTGTTGCTCCATTCGAGGCGTTGTATGGAAGAAAATGTCGTTCTCCAGTATGCTGGGACGAGGTGGGTGAAGCAACATTGTTGGGACCAGAATTGGTACGCATTACTACAGAGAAGATCCAAACAATTCGACAATGTATACAAACGGCACAGGATCGACAAAAGAGTTATGCGGATCTTCATCGGAAGGACGTGGAATTCAATATTGGGGATCATGTATTGTTACGTGTTGCACCATGGAAGGGAGTTACAAGATTTGGGAAGAGAGGAAAGCTCAATCCAAGATTTGTTGGTCCATTTGAGATTCTTGAGCGAATAGGAAATGTGGCATATAGACTCGCATTACCTCCAAGCATGTCTCGTGTTCATAATGTTTTTCACATATCTATGCTTCGTAAATATGTTAAAGACCCGAACCACATTATTGAGTTAGAACCAGACGAGATAGCTGAAGATTTAACGTACGAGGAGGTACCTGTTAAGATCTTGGATAGGAAAGAGCATGTCCTACGCACGAAGGTTATACCACAAGTTAAGGTTTTGTGGAGAAACCATGCTATTGAAGAAATGACCTGGGAGTTGGAATCAGAAATGAAAGCGAGGTATCCTCACCTTTTTGAAACATCAGGTACGTACGTCAATTTCGAGGACGAAATTTCATAAGGAGGGGAGGTTGTAAGACCCCAACTTATTAATGAATAAAATCAAATTTTCTCTAAATATTATTGTGAATAATAAGGGGTTAATTTGATATAATACTTTGGTTATGGGTGAAATGTACAAATTTTGCAAAATAAGCAAGTGGTTATAAAATATTCATTTTGTCGGGGAATATTCGTTTGGTCGTGGAATATTCTTGCTGTCGGGGAATATTCGTACGACGGCGCAGCCTTGTGTGGGCCCCATAACGGAAAGCGATTGGATGAAGAAAACGACAAGTATAAGTTGTTTATAAATAACGGCGTAGTTGTTACCGTTAATACTGTTGGAATACCCGGTGGTTAAAATACAGTAGCACACGGTATTGCACCAATTATTGATTCGTACGTAAGAAGACACTACTCAATAATTGTTACAGTAGTTATTGTTCAATATTTTATTTTATTGATTCAATAATTGTTGCATTGATATTTTATATTATTGTTGTTTCAATAATTGTTGCTGCACAGTATTTTCCTTTATCAGATCAATAATTCATATTATTTGAATAATATTATTAGATAACATTATTGGCAATGTCTAGAAAGTTCTGTCTAAGGAGAGGTTTGGTCATCTAATTGCGCGCCAGTAAGGAGAAATCCTTATTGGAAAGCCCCCTCTTTCCTGGGAACGGCCTGGTTGTCATAAATGTGATTTTGTAATATTATTTGTGAATAATTAATTATTGATTCATATGATAAGGAAATATTTATTTTTATGGATATAAATGAGGGATATATTTTTGTGGTTAAAAATGAAGAAGTTAATGTTGAGATTTTTATCAGTATTTTTGTCGGAATGGAGGTATTAAAAATCAGGGTTTTTGAGAAATATTGCGGGTGTTATAATTTTTAATCCGACCGTTGGATCGTGGTAATTTTTGAATATGTTATACATATATAAGTTGAGTATATGTCCACAAATTTTGAACCGTTAAAAATGAACGTATGATTTATTATGAATTTTACGAGATGACTGGTTCAGAAATTGTTGAATTTTCGGAGTTTATCATTTTGATGGAAAATTCTAGAATTGGTGGGCCCCACTTGTGGTTGGTGAAAAAATGTGCTGAATTATATTTCAAATGTGGTGGGTGGGAATAGTAGCAGGTAAAGCCATCAGGTTGCAGGTCAAACCTACTAAAATTTTCCTATAAATAGAGGGCTAAGTTAGAATTGAAAATCACACCAGAAACAAGTTTTCTCTCTTTCTCTCTCTAGATTATTGAATGTATTTTGTGAGTATTTAGATACTTTGAGAGTTTCTATTCATCAGAGCAAGTTTCTTTCAGTCTTATACCGGTATTCCGACCAGAAGTACTGATATCTTGAGGTAAGGGATATTATTTTCTTATTAAATGATATTATTTTCTTCAATATCATTATGCTGAAATATTGATATGAGTTTTTATCAAATTTGGAACTTTTTGTGTCGGGGTTACTATTCATGTATACGGCACTATTCACGTATACGGCACTATTCACGAATACGGCACTATTCACCGAAAAATAAAATTTTTCCTTTTTGTCCAAGATGTCTATTATGGTTACTATCTTTGATTGTATCCATGTTTTGATCTTTATTTTTGAATTTTGCTTCACAATTGATTATTATGAAGTATTATTGATCTTGGATAAACTGTTATACGAATCCCTACTATTTGTCCTTCTGTCTCATTGGATTCGTTCTCTTTAAGATATTTTTCATCATCCTCAGTCCTAAATGATGATATTAATGAATATCTTTGGCCTGTAGTGCAAAGATGTATGATTACTTGATGAATATCTTTGGCCTGTAGTGCAAAGATGAATATTTGGATAAAGATGATTATTAATTGATGTTACAGGAATAAAATATTGATGATGGACTTTTAAATCTTAGAAGATAGTAGAATTCTTTCTCTACTTGACTCTTCTAATGGTTTGCTGTTTCCGCTGCAGTTGTTGATCTAAAACTTGTTGTCGATTATATTTTATCAGATTTTTCCCTGTTGAAGACTAACGATAATTTGTTGTATATTATCTTAGTCATAATATTCTTTACTGGGCTAGTTGAGCTCACCCTTTTCCTTTTTGTTCCATTTTTCTTCTCAGGAGATGAGAACATAGCAGGATCTAGTCGGGGTATGGAGTGATGGTTCTAGAAAGATGTTTTAACAGTCCTCACTATTTCTGTAAAATAGTGTTTGAATAATTGTAATGAGGATTTATTTGAGTGTGGATATTGTCTAAAAGACAATATTTGTATTTAAACTCACAGTATGTGTTGTCGTATTTTGCACGACAATTGTATTATTAAAGTTGTAGTTATTTTATGTACCATGTATTTGACGACTCAGAATGGGTTGGATGGATTGGACCTATTTTGGGGGCGTCACAGAAAATAACTACAACTTTATTACAACAATTGTCGTGCAAAATACAACAACATATATGCTGTGAGTTTAGATACAAATATATACCAAATGTGACTCATGTTCCAACCGTGGACATCACCTCACAATAACACCTTACATAAAGGTATAGTCAAAAACTGTTTTAGAAATTAGAATCTTTGGAAAGTGCTCAAGGAAACCTTCGTACATGGGAGGCCACGCATCTAGGTTATGATAGATATCATATGGCCACAGAATTATCCTTGGTTGACCCAATAGACCCCAAAAAAAACGAGAAGATTACTATCATATTCTTCCCAATGGTGAGTCTTCTCTTGACTTATCATTATCTCCACTGTCTCTAATTGAGAATTATACTTCAAACAAACACCAAGATTATATAGGTAGTGCCCATATTTTATGTACCATGTATTTGACGACTCAGAATGGGTTGGATGGATTGGACCTATTTTGGGGGCGTCACAGTTGGTATCAGAGCCATAAGTAAAGAGCCCCGAGCCTCTCGCTGGTGACTTCCTGTTGATGGGGAATGCACCGAAGCCAGACTCTCCGTAGGGGACGCCGTTCTACGGTGGCAAGCTGATAGGTATCAATGTAAGGTGCTGACACAAGTTGGTGTCCAGAGTTACAGTTGGTATCAGAGCTTAGGGATATGATCCCTGGCTGAGATGTGAGACAAGAACTAGGAGGGGAGAGACGGGGAATTTCTTCACTAGTATGACTTGACTAAGTTTATTTGGTGTTTATTTGGTCGGTAAGAGTATAGGGATAATATATGACATGACTATTAACCCTTGTTTTATGGCAGTATTTAAGAATGGCAGCTGAGAACGTTAATAATGGAGTGAATCAGACGATGAATGATGGAATGTTTAGGAGCTTTTTGCAGTTCATGCAAAATCAGACGAGGGAGACTCGTGTGCATAATACGGGTGGAAATGATAACAACGCGCGGTTGTATGTCTCTAATTGAGAATTATACTTCAAACAAACACCAAGATTATATAGGTAGTGCCCATAGATATACTCAGCAAGTGGATGAGCACAACCCTGTCCTATGATGACACGAGGTTGTATGTCATTAGACATCTTGTATGATAGTGACAAAACACCCTTCCAACGTTGGGTTCGCCTCACCCTATTTTCTTCACCAAATATAACTACTAAATGATGACCACCGTTCTATTCCCTTGTTACCCCCGCTCGACCCAGCTACACTCTTATTACCTGAAAGGAATTGTGAAGTAAAAGGGTGAGCACAACTAGCTCAGTAAAGAATATCATGACTAAAGATAATTAAATTATCAATAGCCTTCATCAATAATAAATCAGAGATTTAGAATATATGGTAAATGATAAAAATTTCAACCATAGTTGCAGCGGAACGAGCAATCCATTAGAAGAGTCAAATAGACTATAAAGTCTATTATTTTCTCCATGTTAAAAATCCACCAACAATGTTTTATCCCTGTAACATCAATCAACAATTCTGGTCCACAATCATATGAATAACTCATAATCATAACTGTAGTTCTAAATTCCTCTTCTCATCTAGGACGAAGATAATTTTCATCACCTGAAACATCAAACATCATGGTTATACCAAATCACAGTTCCTGTTCATAATCATACTAATAACTTCATCTTTGCACTACGGGCCAAAGATATTCATCAACAAACCATCTTTGCACTACGGGCCAAAGATATTCAACAACAGTTCATCTTTGCACTACAGGCCAAAGATATTCATCAACAGACCATCTTTGCACTACATGCCAGAGATATTCATCAATAATTCATATTTGCACTACAGGCCAAATATATTCATATCTCAAAAAAATATATAATCATTTCAGAATTTATATAAACAATAATTATAACCATGTTGATCAATTCACCTTTGCACTTAAGCTTAAGATATTCAATTATAAATTCAATGGTCATGATCATACCAGTCACAATTCAACTTTGCACTACAGGCCAAAGAGAACCCTAGTCATGATCATACCAATAATCTACCCATCTTTACACTCCAGTGAAAGAGAATTTCAACATCAGGGTTATAAAAATGTTATATATGATGATAAAAATAATATGATCAACATATAGTTTTAATCTCAAGAGTAATATTCGTAACTCATGAATAGTAAATCGTGAATAGTAACTCATGAATAGTAACCCCGACACAAAAGATAGAAATTCCACAATAAAATTCATACCAATATTTCGGTATAATGATATTGAAAGAATAACATTACTTAAATTTATAAACAATTTATTTTAATTGTTTACACTTTACTAATTAATGCATTTAATCATCATAAAATGCCAACTCTTACAATTTCATCATCAATAACCAAAACTCTCATCAAAAATCTGCATATACCTCATATAGGATTCTCAAGCCATAAAATCCTATTTTCCAATTTTCTTTCTTCACAAAACATATTTAATTCATTTACTCATAACTAGACTATTTTCATGAAAAATACCAAATCAGTTCCAAAAATATTTCTTTTCTGGGATTTAGCATAATATAGTCCCATAGTGAACATATATTTTTCTCAGAATTTTTAAAAGTCATTTACTATTTTTCATATGGCCAAAATAGCCGAATATTTAGACATTTATCAAAAATTGTACTTTTGTCTAAAAATTTTGAAATTTACAGAGTATACTTCTATCATATACATGTACTCCCAATAAAAATTTCATCAATTTTGGAGTTAACCACAAGGAATTATAAGCTATTACTTTTAAAATAGTCTTTTCTCATAAAATTCATAACTCTCAATCTATACATCCAAAAATCACCATTTTTGGACACAATCAAGAAAACTCATCAAAATATCATTTTAAATTTTTCCAGAATTTTTGAAGATCAGAAAAATTACGAAACTGAAAATCATAACAACCCTTAAAATCTCTTAATATCCCTTACTATCCCTTACAATCCCTTACTGTCCCTTACAATCCTTTACTATCCCTTACCTCAAAAGAGCAGTACTTCTGACTGGATATCGGATATGATGCTGAAGGAAACTTGCACTGATGAATAGCAACTCACCAAGTATCTAAAAACTCACAAAATATGCTTCATTATATAGAGAGAGAAAGAGAGAAATCTTATGTTTCTGGTGTGATTTTCAATTCTAACTTAGCCCTCTATTTATAGGAAAATTTTGGTAGGTTTGACCTGCAACCTGATGGCTTTACCTGCTACTATTCCCACCCACCACATTTGAAATATAATTCAGCACATTTCTTCACCAACCACAAGTGGGGCCCACCAATTCTAGAATTTTCCACCAAAATGATAAACTCCAAAAATTCAATAATTTCTGAACCAGTCATCTCGTAAAATTCATAATAAATCATACGTTCATTTTTAACGGTTCAAAATTTGTGGGCATATACTCAACTTATATATGTATAACATATCCAAAAATTACCACGATCCAACGGTCGGATTAAAAATTATAACCCCCGCAAAATATCTCAAAAACCCTGATTTTTAATACCTCCATTCCGACAAAAATACGGATAAAAATCTCAACATTAACTCCTTCATTTTTAACCACAAAAATATATCCCTCGTTTATATCCACATAAAATAAATATTTCCTTATCATATGAATCAATAATTAATTATTCACAAATAATATTACAGAATCACATTTATGACAACCAGGCCGTTCCCAGGAAAGAGGGGGCTTTCCAATAAGAATTTCTCCTTACTTACGCGCAATTAGGTGACCAAACCTCTCCTTAGACAGAACTTTCTAGACATTGCCAATAATGTTATCTAATAATATTATTCAAATAATATGAATTATTGATCTGATAATGGGAAATACTGTGCAGTGACAATTATTGAACAACAATAATATAAAATTTCAACGTAGCAATTATTGAAGCAATAAAATAAAATATTGAACAGTAATTACTGTAACAATTATTGAGTAGTGCCTTCTCACGTACGAATCAATAATTTTAAAAATACTGTGCAATACCGTGTGCTACTTTGCAATAACGCGTATTACTGTATTTTAACCACCGGGTATTCCAACAGTGTTAACGGTAACAACTACGCCGTTAATTATAAAAACTCAATTTTTGTCGTTATCTTCATCCGACAGTTATTCTGTTATGGGGCCCATAAATGGCTGCGCCGTCGTACGAATATTCCCCGACAGAAAGAATATTCCACGACCAAACGAATATTCCCCCACAACAATGATTATTTTATAAGCACTTGTGTATTTTGAAAAATTTTCACATTTCACCCATAACTTTAACTTTTTATCAATTTAACCATTTACTGAATTGTAATTATAAGAAAAATTGAATACATTTATTTCATAAAATTCGGGGTCTTACAATCTCCCCTCCTTATGAAATTTCGTTCTCGAAATTTACGTACCTGGTATTTCAAAGAATCTAGAATACATTCCTTTCATTTCAGATTCCATCTTCCCTGTCATCATAATTTCTCCATTGCTTATCTCCTGTATTTCATATATCATTCTAGAATACAGCTTCAAAACAAGGGTTAATTTAACAAATTAACATATCACATAATATCCCGATATTATGACTGACCAACAAATAAGCTTAGGTAGGACACACTAGCGAAGGATTTACTCATCTCTCCCCTCCTAGTTATATTCCCCGATCTCCGTCAGAGACCATATCCCTAAGCTCTGATACCACCTGTGACATCCCCAAAATAGGTTCATTCCATCCAACCTATTCTGAGTCGCCAAATACATGGTACAGAAAATAACTACAACTTTATTACAACAATTGTCGTGCAAAAAACAACAACACATATGCTGTGAGTTTGGATACAAATATATACCAAATGTGACTCATGTTCCAACCGTGGACATCACCTCACAATAACACCTTACATAAAGGTATAGTCAAAAACTGTTTTAGAAATTAGAATCTTTGGAAAGTGCTCAAGGAAACCATCGTACATGGGAGACCACGCATCTAGGTTATGATAGATATCATATGGCCACAGAATTATCCTTGGTTGACCCAATAGACCCCAAAAAAAACGAGAAGATTACTATCATATTCTTCCCAATGGTGAGTCTTCTCTTGACTTATCATTATCTCCACTGTCTCTAATTGAGAATTATACTTCAAACAAACACCAAGATTATATAGGTAGTGCCCATAGATATACTCAGCAAGTGGATGAGCACAACCCTGTCCTATGATGACACGAGGTTGTATGTCATTAGACATCTTGTATGATAGTGACAAAACACCCTTCCAACGTTGGGTTCGCCTCACCCTATTTTCTTCACCAAATATAACTACTAAATGATGACCACCGTTCTATTCCCTTGTTACCCCCGCTCGACCCAGCTACACTCTTATTACCTGAAAAGAATTGTGAAGTAAAAGGGTGAGCACAACTAGCTCAGTAAAGAATATCATGACTAAAGATAATTAAATTATCAATAGCCTTCATCAATAATAAATCAGAGATTTAGAATATATGGTAAATGATAAAAATTTCAACCATAGTTGCAGCGGAACGAGCAATCCATTAGAAGAGTCAAATAGACTATAAAGTCTATTATTTTCTCCATGTTAAAAATCCACCAACAATGTTTTATCCCTGTAACATCAATCAACAATTCTGGTCCACAATCATATGAATAACTCATAATCATAACTGTAGTTCTAAATTCCTCTTCTCATCTAGGACGAAGATAATTTTCATCACCTGAAACATCAAACATCATGGTTATACCAAATCACAGTTCCTGTTCATAATCATACTAATAACTTCATCTTTGCACTACGGGCCAAAGATATTCATCAACAAACCATCTTTGCACTACGGGCCAAAGATATTCAACAACAGTTCATCTTTGCACTACAGGCCAAAGATATTCATCAACAGGCCATCTTTGCACTACATGCCAGAGATATTCATCAATAATTCATATTTGCACTACAGGCCAAATATATTCATATCTCAAAAAAATATATAATCATTTCAGAATTTATATAAACAATAATTATAACCATGTTGATCAATTCACCTTTGCACTTAAGCTTAAGATATTCAATTATAAATTCAATGGTCATGATCATACCAGTCACAATTCAACTTTGCACTACAGGCCAAAGAGAACCCTAGTCATGATCATACCAATAATCTACCCATCTTTACACTCCAGTGAAAGAGAATTTCAACATCAGGGTTATAAAAATGTTATATATGATGATAAAAATAATATGATCAACATATAGTTTTAATCTCAAGAGTAATATTCGTAACTCATGAATAGTAAATCGTGAATAGTAACTCATGAATAGTAACCCCGACACAAAAGATAGAAATTCCACAATAAAATCCATACCAATATTTCGGTATAATGATATTGAAAGAATAACATTACTTAAATTTATAAACAATTTATTTTAATTGTTTACACTTTACTAATTAATGCATTTAATCATCATAAAATGCCAACTCTTACAATTTCATCATCAATAACCAAAACTCTCATCAAAAATCTGCATATACCTCATATAGGATTCTCAAGCCATAAAATCCTATTTTCCAATTTTCTTTCTTCACAAAACATATTTAATTCATTTACTCATAACTAGACTATTTTCATGAAAAATACCAAATCAGTTCCAAAAATATTTCTTTTCTGGGATTTAGCATAATATAGTCCCATAGTGAACATATATTTTTCTCAGAATTTTTAAAAGTCATTTACTATTTTTCATATGGCCAAAATAGCCAAATATTTAGACATTTATCAAAAATTGTACTTTTGTCTAAAAATTTTAAAATTTACAGAGTATACTTCTATCATATACATGTACTCCCAATAAAAATTTCATCAATTTTGGAGTTAACCACAAGGAATTATAAGCTATTACTTTTAAAATAGTCTTTTCTCATAAAATTCATAACTCTCAATCTATACATCCAAAAATCACCATTTTTGGACACAATCAAGAAAACTCATCAAAATATCATTTTAAATTTTTCCAGAATTTTTGAAGATCAGAAAAATTACGAAACTGAAAATCATAACAACCCTTAAAATCTCTTAATATCCCTTACTATCCCTTACAATCCCTTACTGTCCCTTACAATCCTTTACTATCCCTTACCTCAAAAGAGCAGTACTTCTGACTGGATATCGGATATGATGCTGAAGGAAACTTGCACTGATGAATAGCAACTCACCAAGTATCTAAAAACTCACAAAATATGCTTCATTATATAGAGAGAGAAAGAGAGAAATCTTATGTTTCTGGTGTGATTTTCAATTCTAACTTAGCCCTCTATTTATAGGAAAATTTTGGTAGGTTTGACCTGCAACCTGATGGCTTTACCTGCTACTATTCCCACCCACCACATTTGAAATATAATTCAGCACATTTCTTCACCAACCACAAGTGGGGCCCACCAATTCTAGAATTTTCCACCAAAATGATAAACTCCAAAAATTCAATAATTTCTGAACCAGTCATCTCGTAAAATTCATAATAAATCATACGTTCATTTTTAACGGTTCAAAATTTGTGGGCATATACTCAACTTATATATGTATAACATATCCAAAAATTACCACGATCCAACGGTCGGATTAAAAATTATAACCCCCGCAAAATATCTCAAAAACCCTGATTTTTAATACCTCCATTCCGACAAAAATACGGATAAAAATCTCAACATTAACTCCTTCATTTTTAACCACAAAAATATATCCCTCGTTTATATCCACATAAAATAAATATTTCCTTATCATATGAATCAATAATTAATTATTCACAAATAATATTACAGAATCATATTTATGACAACCAGGCCGTTCCCAGGAAAGAGGGGGCTTTCCAATAAGAATTTCTCCTTACTTACGCGCAATTAGGTGACCAAACCTCTCCTTAGACAGAACTTTCTAGACATTGCCAATAATGTTATCTAATAATATTATTCAAATAATATGAATTATTGATCTGATAATGGGAAATACTGTGCAGTGACAATTATTGAACAACAATAATATAAAATTTCAACGTAGCAATTATTGAAGCAATAAAATAAAATATTGAACAGTAATTACTGTAACAATTATTGAGTAGTGCCTTCTCACGTACGAATCAATAATTTCAAAAATACTGTGCAATACCGTGTGCTACTTTGCAATAACGCGTATTACTGTATTTTAACCACCGGGTATTCCAACAGTGTTAACGGTAACAACTACGCCGTTAATTATAAAAACTCAATTTTTGTCGTTATCTTCATCCGACAGTTATTCTGTTATGGGGCCCACAAATGGCTGCGCCGTCGTACGAATATTCCCCGACAGAAAGAATATTCCACGACCAAACGAATATTCCCCCACAACAATGATTATTTTATAACCACTTGTGTATTTTGAAAAATTTTCACATTTCACCCATAACTTTAACTTTTTATCAATTTAACCATTTACTGAATTGTAATTATAAGAAAAATTGAATACTTTTATTTCATAAAATTTGGGGTCTTACAGGCGCAGCCTTGTGTGGGCCCCATAACAAAAAGCGATTAGATGAAAAAAAATGACAAGTATGAGTTTTTATAAATAACGGCGTAGTTGTTACCGTTAACACTGTTGGAATATCTGGCGGTTAAAACACAGTAATACACGGTGTGACACAGTAGCACATGGTATTGCACCAATTATTGATTCTTACGTAAGAAGACACTACTCAATAATTGTTACAGTAATTACTGTTCAATATTTAATTTTATTGATTCAATAATTACTAAGTTGATATTTTATATTATTGTTGTTTCAATAATTGTCATTTCATAGTATTTTTCATTATCAGATCAATAATTCATATTATTTGAATAATATTATTAGATAGCGTTATTGGCAATGTCTAAGGAAGTTCTGTCTAAGGAGAGATTTGGTCACCTAGTTGCGCGCCAGTAAGGAGAAATCCTTATTGGAAAGCTTCCTCTTTCCTAGGAACGACCTGGTTGTTATTATTGTGATTCTGTAATATTATTTGTGAATAATTAATTATTTATTTATATGATAAGAAAAATATTTATTTATGTGGATATAAATGGAGGAATTTTTAGAAAAGTGACAATTGTTGAAAATTGATATTTTATCTTTTCTAATAAAATAATTCATTTAAATATATAATTATATTATAATAATATAATAATGGTGATATTTTTACAATGAATATGTGATATATGAATAAATGAAGAGGAATAATATTTTTGTTATAATAAATGATCAAAACATGTTAAACATGTCGGTGGGCCCATTTCTTGACTGAAATTTGATTATAGCATGCAAAATCGTCCGTATGTGGATTTCGGCTAATTTCTGCTTGGAATTTGGAAAAACTTAAACTTACAAAGTTGTAGAGAAATTGAATTTCCTATGAAATGGACACAAGATTCAAATTTTTCTGATAAAAGGGCTATTTATTATGAATTATTGAAGTTCCGGAATATTGGGTTTGAATTGATTTTGTTACAAAAAAATTTTAAAACATGTTTTTCTAGAAGGTGGGCCCCACAATTATACTTTTGCATGTGGGAAATGCTAGAATCTAAATTCAAAGGAGGCGTATGATATTTGTTATTAATAATATTATTTTATTAAATTTTCTACTTTGGTGTTCGAAGCATTTTCAAATAAATAGGGTGCTTAGGTTAGAATTGAAAATCACACCAAAAACTGAAGTTTTCTCTCTATTTTATCGAGCGTATTTTTGTGAGTATTTAGATATCTTGAGTGTTGCTATACGGTGCAAGTTTTTTCCGGCTCTACATCCGATATTTCAGTCAGAAATACTACTCTTTTGAGGTAAGGGATAGTAAGGGATGGTAAGGGATGTTATTTTTTTCGTAAATGACGTTATTTATTTTAATATCATTATACCGAAATATTGATATAAATTTTATTGTAAAATTTTTACCTTTTCATGGTGAGGTTACTATTCACGTATACGGCACTATTCATGTATATGGTACTATTTGCGTATACGACATTATTTATGTATACGGTACTATGTACGAATTCGGGTTACTATTCACGAGTTACTATTCATGAGTTATTATTCACGAGTTACTATTCAAAGGATACTATTCATGACAAAATTAGTTTCTTTTTCTGACCAAATTATCGTTGATTTATGAATCTTACTCTTGAAATTAAATCCATATTTTGATTATATTGTTTTATTATCATATATAACATTTTTATAATCCTGGTGATGAAATTTCTCTTTAACTTGAGTGTAAAGATGGGTAGATTATTGGTATGATCGTGACTATGGGTTCTCTTTAGCCAGTAGTGCAATGATGAGTTGTTGACTGGTATGATCATGACCATTGAATTTATAATTGAATATCTTTAACTTAATTGCAAAGGTGAATTAATCAACATGATTATAATTATTGTTTATATAGATTCTGAAATGATTATATATTTCTTTAAGATATTATTATCTTTGGCCCGTAGTGCAAAGGTGATCTGTTGTTGAATATCTTTGGCCTGTAGTGCAAAGATGAACTGTTGATGAATATCTTTGGCTCATAGTGCAAAGATGAATTTATTAGTATGATTATGAACAGGAACTGTGATTTGGTATAACCATAATCTTTGATGTTTCAGGTAAAGACAGGTGATGAAAATTATTTTCATCCTAGATGCGAAGAGGAATTTAGAACCATAATTATGATTATGAGTTATTCACATGATTGTGGACAGGAACTGTTGATTGATGTTACAGGGATAAAACATTGTTGATGAACTTTTAACATGGAGAAGATAATAGACTTTATGGTCTATTTGACTCTTCTAATGGATTGCTCGTTCCGCTGCAACTATGGTTAAAAAGTTTTATCATCTACCATATGTTCTAAATCTCTGATTTATTACTAATGAAGGCTATTGATAATTTAATTATCTTTAGTCATGATATTCTTTCCTGGACTAGTTATGCTCACCCTTTTACTTCACAATTCCTTTCAAGTAACAATAGTGTAGCTGGGTCGAGCGGGGGTAACAGGGGAATAGAACGATGATCTCTAGCTGTGGAGGTTCTCCTTAAATAGTATGAAAATAATTTTATTGAGAACTTTAGAATAGTGGGTTGTATTTTATACATCATTTAGTAATTAAATTTGGTGAATCCAATAGGATGAGGCGAACCCAACGTTGGAAGGGTGTTTTGTCACTATCATACATGATATCTAATGACCTACGACTTCGTGTTATCATAAGACAGGGTTGTGCACATCCACTTGCTGAGTATTTCTACGAGCACTACCTATATGATCTTTGGTTGAAATATAATTCTCAATTAGAGACAATGGAGATAATTATATGTCAAGAGAAGACTCACCAATGGAAAGAACATGATAGAAATCTTCTCGTTTTTCTTTGGGGTCTATTGGGTCAACCAAGGATAATTCTCCAGTCATATGATATCTATTATAACTTAGATGCATGGCCTCCCATGTACGAAGGTTTCCTTGAGTATTTTCTAAATATTTTAATTTCTAAAACAGTTATTGACTGTACCTTTATGTAAGTTGCCATTGTGACGTGCTGTCCACGGTTGGGACAAGAGTCACAGTTGGTATATATTTGTATTTAAACTCACAGTATATGTGTTGTCGTATTTTACACGACAATTGCAATAATAAAGTTGTAGTTGTTTTCTGTACCATGTATTTGGCGGCTTAAAATGGATTGGGTGGAATGGACCTATTTTGGGAGCGTCACACAAACCACATTATTGAGTTAGAACCAGACGAGATAGCCGAAGATTTAACGTACGAGGAGGTATGTGAAACCCCAGATTTTATGAATAAAGATTTAATTTTTTTCGAAATATTTTTTTAAATATTATGGTGTGAATTTGAGATAATGTTATAGTTGTGGGTAGTATTTATAAATTTTGCAAAGTATGCAAGTTGTTGTATTATATTCGATTGGTCGGGGAATATTATTTTTGTCGGGGAATATTCGTACGACGGCACAATTATTGGTGGACCCCACAACAAAATTATTGTCGGATTGAGAAAACAACAAAAATATTTTATTAAAAATAACGACGGAAGTTTTACCGTTAATTCTATTGAACTACTCGGTAATAAAAGTACAGTAATACGTGTGGTTGCATAGTAGCACACGGTATTGATTATTAATGCTTATGTGAGAAGTCACTCACTTTGATTCAATTATTGTCAATTAATAATATGAATTATTTAGCGATAATGAAGTTTTGTTTTATTCGTATTATTAACGTAATAAAATAGAAACATCTTTTTATATAAAACAGAATATTTTATTAAAGTTATTCTATAAATAGAATATATTATATTTTATTTAAAAGATTTTTCTTTAAATATGGACCGTAAGATTAAAGTAAATCAATCTGGATCGTTCATGGATTAGTTACTATGCATTCTATTTTCCTATAAATAGAAGCTCATTCCTTCATTATTTTCTTACGAATTCACTGAACTCTAGAGAGAGAAACTATAGAGAGAAAGAAGAAAAGTATTCTGCTACTTAACTACTTCTTTATTTCAGTTCTTCTTTAAAACGGTAAGGGATATTATTTGTTGTACTCGTAAGGGGTATTATTTCTTTTGTATTCATGAAGAGAACTTCTGTTATTCCATTATTTATTATTTTGTTGGAATAACCTGTATACGCGGGCTACCCTATACTTGGTGAAATTCTTCTGTTATTCCATTCTTTATTATTCTGTTGGAACATCCTGTCTGTGCGTTTACGCCGGACCTGGTTCCATTATCTATTATTCTGTCGAAATATCCTGTCTGTGCGTTTACGCCGAACCTGGTTCCATTATTTATTATTCTGTCGGAATATCCTGTCTGTGCGTTGTACGCCGGACCTGGTTCCATTATTTATTATTCTGTCGGAATATCCTGTCTATGTATTTTACGCCGGACCTGGTTCTGTCTTTATTATTCTGTTGGAACATTCTGTCGGTGTGAATTTCACCTGACCTGGTTCCGTTATTATTATTCTGTTGGAATAACCTGTCTATGCGAAGTACCGCATGCATGGTGATTTCTTTTGTTATTCCATTGTTTATTATACTCAGTTGGTTAAAGTTTTGACTTCTATACTCCATGAAATTAGTAGAATATCCTTGATATTTGCGCTTCATCCAGTATCTTTTCATGGAAATATTCTTCTGAGTATTCTTGAATTTTACTCTACACAAAAGTATCATGTTGACAATTTAGACGTTATTGGTTCGTGGACAAATTAATTCTTGAACTTGTTTTATTGAATTATTATATCATTGTCATCATCCTCATGTTTATATTACGTTGAAAGTCATCTGTGGCCTGTAGTGCATAGATGGACTTGGTATGATTATGACCAGGGATTATTAGGTGTAATCATGACTGTAATGTTATAAATGATGTGGAAAAAGTCCTCATTGGCCCGTAGTGCATTGATGGACAGTTTTTGGTATGATTATGGCTATGGATTCTCTTTAGCCGTAGTGCAAAGATGAATTGTTTTATGGCATGATTAGGACCGTTGATGAAAACACGATTATCTTTGGCCCGTAGTGCATGGATAATTCGTGGTCGTGATGCTAAAGAATATCCTTGGCCGTAGTGCAGGGGTGATTCGATGATGTGGATTATTTTTTAAGCTGAGTCTCAGCGATAAAAGTCATGAAAAACCGTTTAAATCATAAAAGATAGTAGATTTTATTCTCTACTTGACTCTTTTAATGGATTGTTGGTTCCGCTGCAGTTAAACTTGATGTCTATTGTATTTTCTCAGTTTAACATTGTTGAAGACTAATGATAATTTATTCTGCATTATCTTAGTCATAATATTTCTTACTGGGCTAGTTGAGCTCACCCTTTCTTTCACTGCTCTCTTCAGGAAATGAAAACGTAGCTGGGACTAGTCGGGGAACAGAGTAATGGTCCTAGATGATAGTATTAGTACTCATCACTATTCTATGTAATAGTGTGATAATAATTGTAATGAGGACACCTTTTGAGTATGGATACTCTCTAGAAGACAATATTTGTATTCAAACTCACAATTTATGTTCTGTCGTATTGTACACGACAGTTGTATTATTAAGTTGTATTTGAATTCTATACCATGTATCTGGCGACTCAAGATGGGTGATGTATACCTAATTTTGGAAGCGTCACAAGGTACCTGTTAAGATCTTGGATAGGAAAGAGCATGTCCTACGCACCAAGGTTATACCACAAGTTAAGGTTTTGTGGAGGAACCATGCTATTGAAAAAATGACCTGGGAGTTGGAATCGAAAATGAAAACGAAGTATCCTCACCTTTTTGAAACACCAAGTACGTACGTTAATTTCGAGGACGAAATTTCATAAGGAGAAGAGGTTGTAAGACCCCATCTTTTTAATAAAAAAAATTGAATTTCCTCTAATTATTATTGTGAATAATAAGGTGTTAATTTGATATAATGCTTTGGTTATGGGTGAAATGTGCAAATTTTGCAAAATAAGCAAGTGGTTATAAAATATTCATTGTTGTCGGGGAATATTCGTTTGGTCATGGAATATTTTTACTGTCAGGGAATATTCGTACGACGGCGCAGCCATTTGTGGGCCCCATAAAGGAAAACGATCGGATGAAGAAAACGACAAGTTTGAGTTTTTATAAATAACGGCGTAATTGTTACTGTTAACACTGTTGGAATACCAGGTAGTTAAAATACAATAATACGCGTGGTTGTATAGTAGCACACGGTATTGCACAATATTTTTTGAATTATGAATTCTTACGTAAGAAGGCATTACTCAATAATTGTTACACTAATTACTGTTCAATATTTTATTTTATTGATTCATTAATTGCTACGTTGATATTTTATATTATTGTTGTTTCAATAATTGTCACTGCACAGTATTTTTCATTATCAGATCAATAATTTATATTATTTGAATAATATTATTAGATAACATTATTGGTAATGTCTAAGGAAGTTCTGTCTAGAAAAGGGGTTTGGTCACCTAATTGCGCGCTACTAGGGAGAAATCCTTATCGGAAAGGCCCCTCTTTCCTGGGAACGATCTGGTTGTCATAATTGTGATTCTGTAATATTATTTGTGAATAATTAACTATTGATTTATATGATAAGGAAATATTTATTCTATGTGGATAGATAGGGAAATATTTATTTTATGTGGATATAAATGAAGAAATTAATGCTGAGGTGTTTTATCAATATTTTTGTCGGAATAGAGGTGTTGAAAATCCTCCGTATGTGGATTTCGGTCATTTTTCATTTGAAATTTGGAAAAACTTAAATCTACAAAGTTGTAGAGATTTAATTTCCTATGGACTAAACATGAGATTCAAATTTTTCTGATAAAAGAACTATTTATTATGAATTATTGAAGTTTTGTAAATAAATGTTTTTTTATTAAAAACATGGGTAGGCCCCACTTTTGGTTGGTGAAAAATGTATTGAAATTTTATTCAAAAGTGGTGGGTGTGAATATTAGCAGGTAAAGTCATCAGGTAGCAGGTTAGTCTGCTATAGCGTTCTAAGCATTTTTTTTATAAATAGGATGCTTAGTTAAAATTAAAAATCACACCAGAATTATAAGCTTTCTCTCTCTATATTATCAAGCGTATTTTGTGAGTATTTAGATACTTTGTGAGTTGCTATTCAGTGTAAGTTTCTTTCAGCCTTATATCTGATATTTCAGTCAGAAGTACTGTTCTTTTGAAGTAAGAGATGTTATTTTCTTCGTAAATGATATTATTTCCTTCAATATCATTATGCCAAAATATTGATATGAATTTTATTGTAAAATTTCTACCATATTGTGTCGGGGGTACTATTCACGTATACGACACTATTCACGAATACGACACTATTCACATAAAAATAAAATTTTATCTTATTTGTCAAAGATGTCGATTATGGTTACTATCTTTAATTTTATCCATGTTTTGATCTTCATTTTTGAATTTTACTCCATTATGATTTATTATGAACTATTTTTGAACTTAGATGATCTAAAAGTACGAATCCATAATATTTGTCATTTTATCTCACTGGACTCGTTTCTTTAAAATATTTTTCATCATCCTCAATCCTAAATGATGATATTACTGAATATTTTTGGCCTGTAGTGCAAAGATGAATGATTAACTGATGAATATCTTTGGCCCGTAGTGCAAAGATGATTAGGTGTTGAGATGAACATGATCAACTGGTGAAACAAATGAATATCTTTGACATGTAGTGTAAAGATGAATATTTGGTTCAAGATGTATGTTGATTGATGTTACAAGGATAAAATATTGACGATGAACTTTTAAATCTTAGAAGATAGTAGAATTCATTCTCTACTTGACTCTTCTAATGGATTGCTGTTTTCACTGCAGTTGTTTATCTAAAACTTGTTATCTATTATATTCTATCAGATTTTTCTCTGTTGAAGACTAATGATAATTTGTTGTATATTATCTTAGTCATAATATTCTTTGCTGGGCTAGTTGAGCTCACCTTTTTCCTTTTTTTTCTATTTTGCTTCTCAGGAGTTGAGAATTTAGCAGGAACTAGCCGGGATATGGAGTGATGGTTCAGGATAGTTGTTTATTGTCCTCACTATTTTGTAAAATAGTGTATCAATAATTGTAATGAGGACTCCTTTTGAGTTTGAATACTTTCTATTAGACAATATTTGTATTTAAACTCACAGTAAATGTGTTGTCGTATTTTGCATGACAATTGTATTAAGGAAGTTGTATTTGTTTTTGTATCATATATTTGGCGACTCAGAATGAGTGATGTATACCTATTTTGGGGGCGTCACATGCTTGCCTTCTAAACATACAATGTAGTTATAAAACTCATATTTTGCATGCTTGTGAGTATTCATAACACATATGTGAAATTAACATCGCTTTGGTTGAAAATATGCTTTGTTTATGCTTTACTTGAATTATGATGCACAAGTATGGTATATATATGTTTATGTTATATGAGTTAGTCTAAGAGTGTCATCAAACATGATCATAATTATCAGATTATAACCCTCAAGGTAGTTTGTCAATATTCACGTTCAAAATTCGTATTTTCATTTGTAAAGCTTATTAGTAGGTTCAACATGTTCATGCGTCCTTATGAATCATATACACACAAGTTAACGAGTTATTCATGCATTTCTAAATCATACCAACATGCTTGCAAAGTCAGTATATAAACATGGCATTCATACATATCAAGTTCCTTTCTAAAGTTCTAAATCCATTTTAAACTATACACTTTCGTTAATCATGTATGCTAGTCTAAACATGCTCACATTAGGTTAATATACTTATATATACCCATTACACATGCTTGTATGCCGGTTTAAGCCATATTAGTTGATCATCACTTAGCAGGTTTTAAAACAGAAGGCTCAACTAAACTCAGAGGCTGGCGCAGCTGCGATGCGCCTTAGTACAATTAGGGCGCAGCTGCGCCATGTCTGGTTCAGGAGCAGAAGCAGACTCTGTTTTACAGAGACTCAGCCAACTTGATTTCCATCGATTTAAACTTGTTCTAAACCATCATTAAAGAGTTCATACGTATAAGTAAACTTCTTAAACATCTTATAGTATGTTAATTCATCTTGATTAACATAGAAATTCAAGCAATTCCAAGAATCAAACAAGACCCATCTCAAGAACATAATTAGAAATTATACATTCTTAAGCTTAAATTGGACTCCTCACACACTGAATAGGCTTCTACAATGCTCAGCAACTTAAAACTCTCATACTAAGACTTCTCAGACAACTTTTAGCAGCACAAAAACTGAGAAATCAAACTTTTATTTAGAAAGGAAATAAGGACTGGACATTTGCTTTACACAATGTTGGAGTCTATGGTGTAATGGAAGGGAACAAAGGTTATTAAAGAGTTGTTTAACAACCCAATACCAGCCATCTTGCTAGCCATGATCACCCATGATTTAGCAGCTCAAAAGTTATGTAACTTAGTTTTTAGACCATTGTTCATGTACTATTGTGACACTTAATCTGGGACAAGAGAAAATATCAGCAACACGCTTAGCTAAGTCCAAGTTTAGTTACTTTATTAACCTATAATGCGTTTTAATGTCCAAGTGTTACTATATTAGGAAAATTTTGGGATTAACTACTCAAATCATATAATCTATGTACATTAAATACATGTAATAAAATAATGCAGTTAGGTATTATTGTCTGGGTAGTTCCATAGTTATCTCTACTACTCACATAACCACATTATAACCTGATTTAATATTCATATGATATTATTGTATTACTTGGTACCTCAAGTCATTAAAATATACTCCTATCATATGATTTTTATTAATGTCACACATATAACATTAATGTTTCAATTCAGTGTTACAGTAGAAATTAACCATCTTCAACTGATCACTGGCGCAGCTGCGCCAGTTTGTACTGCTGGGAGGGCGCAGCTGCGTCGTACCCTGGCAGTGCAAACTAGCTTAGCTTCAAGCTAGTTTCAACATCCATCTCCATAATATTTCTTCACATCATAAATTAACTATCATACTAGTTTAAGAGCGTATTCCTTACATGAAATTTATCAATATTCTTTAATAATAAAGAACAATTAATATCGATTAAGTGTTTGCTTAACAACTATTTCGTTAATTAATACCATCACTATTATTTCTAATCATGGTGCCACACAAGGCATCTCAACGAGTTTGTTACTACTCCACATTAATCACTTAACCATACACAATTGATCTTCCTCTTAATGACTATTCCTCGTTTAATTTACTTAGTGAATTTCTTCATTCTACACTATGCCACACAAGACACTTCATAATTCTCATTGTCAATTCCACACTCCTCAATTCGTATTAACCTAATGCGAATCAATTGAATTATTCAACTTACAAAACATTAACACTTATATTCACATAAATATTATTTCCATTAATATATTCATTTAATAAGACGTAGAAATTCTCGGGTATTACAGTGACAATAATTGTATTGATGACTTTATTTGAGTTTGAATATTGTCTACGAGACAATATTTGTATTAAAACTCGCAACTTATGTTTTGTCGTATTTACACAACATTTAATAGTTGTATAAATGTAGTTTGTATTTTGAATTCTGTACCATGTATTTGGCGACTCAAAATAGGTTGTGTGGACCTATTTTGGGGGCGTCACAATTGATCATAAAGTTACTCTGCCAGTTTTGTAGTGTGAAAATACATCACATAGTTAATTGTTCGTAAAACATCATGTGAATGGTAAAGTTCACTCTATCTCGTAAGATGAAGATCAGCTCGTAAAGTGAATAGATGACATGGTCTCAAAGCTGCGAAGTTGTCTCATAGTTAAAGGAGAAATAACAGAGTTGTTACTATTATCGTAAATATCATTTCGCAAAGTAATGACCAACTTACAAAGCGATTAGTAAATAGTAAGGTCAAGTAATCTCTTTTGGCAAAGACTGAACGTAGAATAATTCAAGCAGACACTGGATGAAAGTCATATCGTAAGATAATTCCAAAATCGTTTAGTAAAATCAAGATCGTAAAGTCAGCCTCAGAACTATAAAGATTTGTACATAAAGCTGACTACAAAGATAAATGCGATTATAAAACTTACATTTGTGCCATGGATATAAGTCGAAGATCACACAAGAAAAAACCAATAGTATAAGAATATGCTTTGATGATATCCGAGTATAGTTTTCACCAAAAAGAGTCTCCAAAAGGACTTTATAAAGGGTACATTGCAAATTTACTATGGCTGGTCATAAAGCTCATAATTGTTCACAGAACAATGAGAAGTCTATAAAGTAGCAGCTGATGACTTAAAGCTTTGGGAGATAAACATATCATAAAGACGTTTTCACTTTCACAGAGTAAACCATGAGTGGTGAAGAAGAAAACCTAGGAGAACTATAGAATAAAAGAACAGTTTTCTGAATCGAAAGAGCTACGAAAGTGTTCAAAAAGCAAAGAGAAGTCTGCAGATCAAGTTCATATAAAATAAAGCAATCAAATAATAAGACAGAAGCTAAAGTCATAATCATGGTGATAATGCAGAGCATAATTCTACGATTTCTATCACTCTACTATCAAAGATAAAAAGACAAGTAGACAAGCAGAACATATAGATAAACCCTACGATTCTTAAGTCAACATATCGTAGAGTCAAGTCAGATCTAACAAAAGGAATGACAAAATAATCGTTGCAAGAAGAAGATCCCAAGGTGTCAAATAATATATCATTGGAAGAAATCAAAGGTGTGTCCACTGGCTAGTTTACCGAAAGCGACTTGTCAAGGAAGTAGGTAAAACTGCTAATTAATCTGAGATATCAAAGTATCTGAGCATTAAATGTTCCAATGGATACTTCTCAACGGGAAGATTTCAATCGGACTATAAAAAGAAATATCATTTGAAATGAAATAATGTTGATGATGGGCATTAAAAGACCAACACAAATAAATGATCATCATCAGAAAAGAACACATTGCTGAAAGATGGAAAACGTAAAGTAAGTATCACTTTACGATTGGAGATGTGTTCAAGGATGCAAAGCACAAAAAGGAAAGGAGATTAAACGCCATCTTGACAACACTTCATGAGACTATGAAAAACTGTTGAACATTTAAAGAAACCAGAGCTGCAAAGCCAAGGACCAAGAGTAAAGGGACAGAACAAAAGAGCCAAAGACGAAGTGCTAAGATGACGGAGATCATGTCAGAGCATAAAGACAAATCACAAAAAAGTCATGCAGTTGATGTTGATGACGTTAGAGTGGCAGATTAGAAGGCCAACCTCAAGTACCACTCCACGTTTCATCAAGAACACTCATAGCTAAACAGACGAAGACGAAGACGTAAAGTAGAATTATACGACTCAATAATTGTTCAAAACTGCAAGCACAAGAAGATGCAAAACTTAATTGAATAACTGAGCAACACATCAACTGTGATCATGAGTAGCTGTTGATGTCCAAAAGAGATCGAGCTTCAACATCAAAGTTCAGAAAAACACAAAGGAGATGATCATAACAATGCTACTAAGTATCATTAGAAGAAGAGCTTACATGTCATCTAAGCAACACCTTTAATAAACATGAACAATAAGAATCGGAGTCGGTGGATCCTGGTTTTTGAGATCGAATTGGGGTCGGTGGATCCTGGTCTGCGCGAACGAATTGCCGAGACTTAATGACTCGAAGCAACCTTAGTGGCTTAGATGTAAAATGGTCTGTTGGGCCTATATCCTTGGTGGATATCAGTGGACTAGGAGTTGTTTAGTTTCTGAGCCATTTAAAATCTCTTGTGTCTTTTACTTTACATCATTTACATTATGCAAATTATAACTGCTATAGTCATAAGATTTATTTTAGAACTGAGATTTCTTAATAAATTTTCAAACTTATATTTTGTCATACATAAATAATATTGATTAAATAATTATTTGGTAATGCTCAAATAAGTAATTGGAAAAGTTTTAAAGATCTATTCAATCCCCAATTCTAGACCTCTAAAAAAAACAGTTTCAATTTTATATTTTTTGGATATTAATCTTTTATAAAATAATAAGTTTTTGTTTGCTAACACTTGCTAATTTGTTTATAATATTAATTATTATATTATTCAAAATTAAATAAATTTATTTTAAATTTTAATTTTGAAATTTGGCGATTTTACTAGGGGCAGGAATGAAACTAGGTGGTGTGACCTATTCACGGACCTTATAATCGCCCGTCTACATTCACTTTTTTATTTCTTTCGCTCGTCTGGGTCGAGGCAACGGAATTGGTGTGCGTACAGATCGGCATCGGTGGCATCAATTATCACTGTCGGTTAGTTCTCTGTATATATGCTGCTTCAAGTCTGTTTGAAAACGTTTTTTTGGGTTCTATATAGGTTTAAGAAAAAGAGTTGTAGAGGTCAGATGAACTTGAAACCCGACAGGTTTACTCCTTCACATGGTCGGAGCTGCTTATATTACAATCTTGACAATTTCTCATAAAATATATTTTTTAATTTTATTTTAGAGTAGTGGCAATATTTTTTTTTAAAAAGTAAGATAATAGTGTAATTATGTTGAAATTTTCTGTCCATGATTTTGAAAAACAATTTGCACTAACATCAAACTTTGACAACCTTGAGGTTTATAATGCCTAAATAAATCTTTGCCCACCTTGAAATTTTTATCTACCTCGGCCACTGGTCCTCCAGGTAGCTTTGAATGTATTTTCCATATTATTACTGGCTTTGTCCGTGATATCATGATTTTAACATGTATACTTAATTGTAAATCAAACCATATTAAGCTGAGGCTGAGGAAAACAAACTTTCCTAGGTTGAGTAATTCCCCCGCCGTAATTATAACCATTTTATGAGTAAGCGGCTTTTCATTTGATTTCTGATTCTAGTTCACTTTTGGATCCAGAGGCTGTTACTGGTTTTGGAGTATAGAAGTATTTACGGGAAGAATGTTTGGTTCAAGCAATCGTAAGTTTTTTTTAAATGAATTTTTTAGTTTTTCGATACATATAGTTTGGTGTTTGTTCATGCTCTGTATTTCCATCCCCTCACAAGAGTTCGGGAAGAATTTAATCTTAAAATATATGAATTCATTAATTGTACTGTCCTGGAAAGAAAATCGTTGAACTCTCTTATGCCCATAAATTACTTTGCTAGTTAATATTTTATTTCCTTTTCGTCTTTTTTATGCCTTTAGTTGGGGATTTTATTGCCTTCAAACCTTTTTAGTTAAGTCAGTAGATGAATAAAAGTCCGAATTGCAATTACTTTTGTAGTTCCTTCAGGGTTCTTATGAGCATGGTAAATATAATTATCAAATTTTTTTTTCCAAAATTTAATTTTGGCATCAATTACTTTTCCTAATGGACAAAACATGGATACCCTTGTTTTCAGCACTTTATGGAGGATGTGGTCATGCATTTTATGGTAGACGTGGTCATGCACTTATGTGATCATTTGTATTGTATGTTCAGTGATCTACGGTGCTATTTTACGCAGTTACTTGGAGTTCATCAGTGATTCAACAATTGAATTTTTTTTTCTTTACCCAATTTTTTTGGTACTAATCCTTTTGAACATTGAACAGCTTTTGGGCAGTCATCTAGCAGCCCGTTTGCCTCCCAACCAGTGTTTGGACAGACTAATAACGCAAGTAGCAATCCATTTGCTCCAAAACCCTTCGGTAGTACAACCCCATTTGGCTCACAGACAGGGGGATCCATTTTTGGTGGCACGTCGACTGGCGTGTTTGGGGCGACCCAAGCTTCTTCGCCAGTAAGTTCCACGACGGTGTTTGGTGCTTCATCATCTCCTGCTTTTGGAAGCTCACTGCCTACTTTTGGAGCTTCATCAACCCCAGCTTTTGGTAGTTCATCGTCTTCATTTGGTGGCAAGTACATTTAATGGAAAATACTAAATTTAACTCTTGAAATTATCACTCTACTCATCTTTCATGTACATATCCTTATATATATATATGTGTGTGTGTGTGTATATTATATTTTCCCCAACATTAGTTACTAACTTACTATCAGTGTGTTACTTAGAAAACTTGACAGAGCCAGTGCTTCTTAGGGTCCTATGTAATCAATTTATTTTTTAACTTCCTTGCTGGAAGTTCAATAGTCAGACATTAAACAAAGGTTTGAAATTAAGCTAAATAATATAATTCATTTACCCAGTATGTTTGTTTCCTTTCCAATTAGTAATTAAATAAGAATTGTATTAAGAAGCATTAAGAAAGACTGGATGAAACCCACGTACAACTAATATATATGTAAAAGATTTTTGGGGTTATGAGGACCCTTAATTCAAATATGACATGTGCTTTTCTTGTGCTTTTCAGTAAGCAATTCGAGCATAAGGAGTAAATTGTTATCAAGCAAACATTTTTGTCTTGGTAGTTGCTACTGTTACCTGCTGCATTCACTTAACATTACCTGTATTTAATCCTCAGTCTTTACATAAAGTCTCTTTAGAAGACACTTGAAATAATGTCTCAGGTTGTAATGAGGTGATGAATGGTCAGAGTAGCAAGGTCTATATCGTTTTTGGTCCACTTTGTATTCACTAGGCTAAGATGGGAATCATAGTTGTCAAACAGTTTTGGCCAGTGGCCAAACACATTACATGAATGGCAGTGGCATGTCTTTGTAAAACCAAACACAATCTCAAATCGAAAATGTAACTTAAATTTTTGTTCCATCTTCTCACTTGAAAGAGGAATTGTTTCAATTTTTGTTCGCAAGTTTGTGTTTTGCGAGTCTTTCTTACAAATTTTGGATTGCTTTCCATTGAATAGTAGTTGGGAACATCCTGTAGCACATTATAATTCGGTTCTTTAGTCCTGCAGCATCATCTCCAGGATTTCAATGTAAACTATTTCTTCAGTCTGTGGCTGGGATGTTGTTGAATTAGGACTTCTATTCATATCCGTTCAGAATAAGTTTTTCTTACAATGTTACCAGTACAACATTAAAGACGACTTTTTCTAGTCATTCACTAAATTCTATGTGTTAGGTGGCAATTCAAATAGACAGGCGTTACCACGAGTTATAGTCTAGTGTTAGATCTCAGCCCTCCCATTTCTTTTCAATTTCAGATGGCTTCAAGATATATAATCCCACTAAATAAGTTCTGACATACTCATCTGGTACATGGTATTCACCGATGCAGGTATCCTTGGCATATGAAACTGATACATTATTTGGTTTGGGAATTTCTTGCCCTTATTTCCTGAGTTTTGCACGACTCTGATCATCTTTTTCAAATCAAAAACCACCAATTTGCATGACTCTGACTGACCCATACTCTGATTTGCATGACTATCTTTTAATCTTAAATGCAGGTTCTTCCGTATTTGGGCAGAAGCCTGCTTTTGGAGGCTTTGGATCCTCCACTACCCAAACAAGTCCTTTTGGAAGCACATTTCAACAATCCCAACCAGCATTTGGGAGCAGTTTATTTGGATCCTCTACACCTTTTGGTGCATCAAGTCAATCTGTGTTTAATTTGCCTAGTGCTCCAGCATTTGGTTCTTCAAGCACCCCTGCCTTTGGTGCCACAAGCTTGCCAGCTTTTGGTGCTACGAGCACCCCAGCCTTTGGTTCTACAGCCAGTCCAATGTTTGGTAGCACGGGAAATGCATTTGGTGTGTCTAGTGCCCCAGTTTTTGGAAGCAGTCTAGCATTTGGAGCTTCAAGCAGTCCAGCATTTGGCGCTCCAAGCACTCCAGCATTTGGTGCTTCAAGCACTCCGGCATTCGGTGCCTCAACAAGCCTTGCTTTTGGCACTTCTACTCCCTCCTTCAGCTTTGGGTCAACTCCAGGATTTGGCCAATCCACTTCTGCATTTGGAAGCAGTCCATTTGGGACTTCTCCCTCTCCATTTGGAGCTCAAAGTTCTTCGTTTGGTGAGCCTTTTTTACGAGTGTATGGGTGCCTTATGCGTCCTAGACTCTCTAGTTAAACTGATTCTAGAAATGTGATTTCCATATTAGTGTAGGATGAAATTTGCCAGAGTTTTCTCATTCTTCTTGATTATTTTCACACGTGCTATTTATTAATACACTATAATGCAGCAGGGGTTCAGGCAACTACTCCCGCGTTTGGGAGCCCCGGTTTTGGGCCATCTGCATTTGGAGGTCAACGTGGGGGAAGTAGAGTGTCTGCTTATACACCAACAGCAGAGGTAGATAGTGGCAGTGGTACACAGCCTGCTGGAAAGCTGGAGTCGATATCAGCCATGCCAATTTACAAAGATAAAAGCCATGAAGAGCTTAGATGGGAGGATTATCAGCTGGGAGATAAAGGTGCTTCTCAAGTGAGCTAATTTTTTAAAAGCTTAGACAACTTCTTGTATACCTTAACATGATAATATTGTGTAATTTATTTAGGTGGGCCGAGTCCTGCTGGTCAGTCTGCTGGTGCAATTGGCTTTGGCTCTTCCAACACGCAGTCAAACCCATTTGGTTCCTCATCCACATTTAGTCAGTCATCTGCCAATTCATTTCCTTCTGCGACAGCTCCCAACCCATTTGCTTCAAAAACTCCAGCGTTTGGTACTCCTGGTTTTGGATCCTCTTCTTCTCCTGCATTTGGTTCTTCAGGCTTTGGAACTTCGTCTACCGCAAACCCTTTTGGGTCAACATCATCGGCAACACCTTCCATATTTGGTTCATCAACTCCTGCATTTGGAGCCAGTACTTCTGCATCTCTTTTTGGTTCATCGAGCTCATCTGGTTTTGGATCTTCAACATCTATTTTTGGTTCAGGATCAGCTCAGGGAACAACACCCACATTTAATTCTGGGTTAAATTTTGTCAATACACAGTCATCTCCTCTCTTCCAGTCAACGGCACCTTCGCTTGGACAATCAAGTTCAGCTTTTGGCCAGAACCCCTCCTCCTTTGGTCAGAGTACCTCAGCGTTTGGTCAATCAAGTTTATTTAGTACTCCATCTACTGGTTTTGGTGGGAACCTTTTCTCTAGCACTCCATCACTGCTAACAAATAGCAATCCAATGGGATTTGGTCAAACAATGGTGAGTTGCTGATGAAATTCAGTTATTTCTTTAATAACATATTTTATTTATTTTTCCATGAAAAAGATACAAATTGGACCAAAGAGTAGATTTCATTTTAACTAATGCTAGAAGGGTTCTGAGGTGGATTTCAGCGTGGTTGAGTATGAGAGAAATTGCAAAAATTCAAGTACTAAACATTGGATATTTTTTGTGTTTGCATATATTCCAACTATAGCTCATCATATTATACAATGGCTGCGGTAATGCTATATAATAGATACAAGAGGTAATGCTGTAAATAGAAAGGGATGGGATCCCTGGTCTTGTTATATTATCAAACAAAATGGCATTGTGGAACTAAATCTACGATATATAAGTTTAAATCCAATAGTTTTATAAAAATGATATATATTGCAAATATTTACGTCGACATTTTGATTGTCAGTCATGTGGATAAGTATTAGTGATAATTCTTTTGGAGAGATGTGTAATAAGTGTGACCCTCGTATAAGAAGTCCAATCCTATGTATTGATATGTTTCGCAATTGTAATTCGGCACAAATTTATCGCAATAGACTCGTTGTTTTATGAGATTTCTATATTGTAAAGTCGTTCTCATAAATCCTTTTTATGGGAACAGCTGTACAGGGACGTCAACCTTATTGAATTGGTTATAGGAAGGTTTTTTTACCTACTATGGGGGATTGACACATCTTAGTTATGGATATCTTTATGAATTTAACATATATCACAAGTACATTCTATTGCTTTTTCTTTAGAGTATGGGTTCCCTCGTTTTAGCTTAAGAAAAGTCTTCTAAGATATTTATGATATTCTTATGGCAAAATTAATGAAACACCCACTGTAGTTGGCAGGTTTTACTGATTACACAATTGAACTTTTAATTTTTTAAATTACCCCACTAAACTAATTATTATTTTGAAATTGGGTCATTCAGTTAAAAAAAATAAACAGACGTTAATTTTTTATGTATAAAACTAATGAATTACTCACTGTAGTTGACATGTTTTACTGATTATATCATTGTACTTTTAATTTTTCAAATTACTCAATTAAACTAATTAAAAAATGATTATTTTAAATATGTTTAAAAATAATTATTATTTTCAGTAAAATATATTAGAAACTTTAATTTTTTCCATAAAATGAGTAAAGTTTAATAAAATATAGATTTAAAAAAATTAAGTTTTATGAAACCTTACTGATTTTAAAAAAAAAATTTATTTTTTTTTGAAAATAAAGTTTATTCTTTTGAATCTATATTTTATAAAATTGTACTCATTTTTCTAAAATATGAAAAAGTTTCCAATTTTTTTCTTGAAAATAATATTTATTTATAAAAATTATTAATTTCTTTTTTGAAAAAATTGAATCAGTTTTTTTATTTATCTTTTACTGTTTTTTTTAATTTCTATTTTTAGTTTTTATTTTTAAAATTTCTAATATTAAGAATGTGTCATTCTGTTAAAAAATTAAGTAGACATTAATTTAATTTAAAACCACTTAAATTTTTTTGAATCTATATTTTATGAAACTTTACTCATTTTATGAAAAAAAAAGTTTCTAATATTTTTTACTTAAAATAATAATTATTTTTAAAAATATTAAAAATAATTATTTTTAATTAGTTTAATGGGGTAATTTGAAAAATTAAAAATTCAATGGTGTGATCAGTAAAATGTGCCAACTACAATGGGTAATTCATTAGTTTTGTAGATAAAAAATTAACGTCTGTTTATTTTTTTTAACGGAATGACCCAATTTCAAAATAATAATTATTTTAGAGGGTAATTTAAAAAATTAAAAGTTCAATGGTGTAATCAGTAAAACCTGCCAACTACAGTGGGTATTTCATTATTTTTGTCATATTCTTATTATCTTTTTAATCAATATGATATGTTGATTTTTTTTTGGGATTTGGTTATTATGCTTCTGACAATTCAATTCAAGATTTTTTTTTTGGCTGCATAGCCCTCTCTTTCAGCACCTTTTCAACCGTCTCAACCCTCTCAGAATCCCGGTGCTTTTGGATTTGGAAATTTTGGTCAAACTCAAGGAGGTAAATTTATTGTATTTAATCTTTTTCAGATATTATATATAATTATATACAGTTTTACAGATCACTATATATATATATATATATATATATATTTCTTTTTTGCTTATGACAGCTGGTTTGACTGGATTTGGTGGCACACCAGGAATTTTCGGTCAGAGTAACTTTGGACAACTGTATGTTTTGGCTAATTCTTTATGCCCTCCTTACAATTCCTATTCTAGGCACTTGTCACGCAAAAGGGCACAAAATTGCTTCATATTAGTTAATTCCTTTTTGTTATTTCTCCCCACATGGGGAAGTTCCCATCATGCAACAACGTTTCTGTTGTTGTTAATTGAAAATTGAATTAAAGCAGTTAGGTGTAAAATATCTTCACCTAACATTTTCTTAGTTCTTGTCCAAAATTGGTTTATTTTTTAGTATATATCCTTTGAAGAAAGAAGAAACAGAGGTTTTGATAATAACTTTCTTAGATTGATTTAATCTCAATTACATGAATTTATATACACAAGTATGGTATACGCAGGTATGGTAATCCCTAATTTATAGTAATGCGTACACACTAATATAGGAACTACAATTATGGTAACAATATCTTCTAACACTCCCCTCAAGTTGGTGTATAGATGTCTCGCATACCCAACTTGAAACATAATGGATGAAACGTCTTACTACTAAGACCTTTGGTCAAAATATCAGCAAACTAATATTTTGTTTTGACGAAAGGTAAGCAAATAAGTCCACAAGTTAACTTTTCTTTGATGAAGTGTTTGTCAATCTCAATGTGCTTCGTTCTATCGTCTTGTACTGGACCGTTTGCAATACCAATGCTTGCCTTATTATCACAAAATAACTGCATAGGCCTTTTAGTTGTAACACCCAAATCTTCTAACAAGGTTCGTAGCCACATTAGTTCACATATACCCAAGGCAAAAGCTCGATATTCAGCCTCAGTATTGGATCTTGCCACCACAGACCGTTTTTTACTGTGCCAAGTAGCAAGATTACCTTCAACAAATGAACAGTAACCAGATGTAGAACGACGATCATCTATAGAGCCAACCCAATCTGAGTCGGAAAAAGCTTCAACTCATATGACCATGTGGTGCGAATAATAAACCTTTTCCAAGAGCATATTTGAGATACCTCAGAATTCTGTAAACAGTTTTCATGTGACAATGTTGAGGATCATGCAAATACTGACTCACTATTCCCACAACATAAGATATATTAGGTCTAGTATGAGAAAGGTATATCAATCGTCCCACCAAACGTTGATATCTTTTTCTATCAACCGTAGGTCCTGTGCCACCTACTAAATGTTGATTAACTTCAATAGGAGAATCAGTAGACTTGCATCCCAACATGCCAGTTTCTGTTAAGAGATCGAGTACATACTTCTTTTGATATGAAAAAATCCCATTGGAAGATCTTGCAACTTCAATACCGAGGAAATATTTCAAAGGACCAAGATCGTTGATCTCAAACTCTTTGGCCAGACTTACTTTGAGATTAACTATCTCTTCTCTATTATTCCCTATCACCACAATGTCATTAACATAAACAATAAGAATGGTAGTCTTACCTTTTATCTGTTTGACAAATAGAGTATGATCTACTCGACTCTGCTTGTACCCCAATCTTATCATTGCTTTGTGGAATCTACCAAACTAGGCTCTGGGAGATTGCAACTTACAAACCTTACCCTCGGTGATAAATGAAGCAAAATCAGAGGGTATTTTCATGTATACTTCCTTCTCCAAGTCACCATGAAGGAACACATTTTTATCATCCAATTGCTGAATATCCCAGCCAAAGTTTGCTGCACATGAGATTATAGTATGAACAAAGTTCATCTTTGCCACCGGAGCAAATGTCTCATGGTTATCAATTCCATGGGTTTGAGTATACCCTTTTGCAACTAGCCTGATTTTGAGTCGCTCAATTGTACCATTTGCAACCAACTGATTTTTTCTGTAAGGATGAGTAATTAGTTCCCATGTATCATTCCTTTTTAGGGCATTCATCTCCTCTACTATAACCTGTTTTCAATTCTCATCACTATCATTCTTTTTTAGGGCATTCATCTCCTCTATCATAATCTGTTTTCAATTCTCATCACTATCATTCTTTTTTAGGGCATTCATCTCCTCTATCATAGTCTGTTTTCAATTCTCATCACTAATTGCTTCTTTCCACCCTTGAGGAACAGATATTGAAGACAAGGAAAAAACAAATGAGTGGTAGGATGCAGATAATTTATTATAAGCTAAGAAATTAGAGATAGGATGTTGAGTACAAGATCTAACCCCTTTTCTAAGAGCAATAAAAATGTCAGTATTACCAGAAGAACAAGTAGGATTATGATTCTCACAATTAGCATTTTCAAGACTAGGTTCTGAGTAGGGTTGGTATACTGGTGCAGAAACGGTGACCTTATTCTTGTCTCTTCAAACATATAACTCAAGCTCATTCTGTCTAGCATATGACTCTTGTAACGGTAAATCCCCTTGTTCTACAATTATCAGAAACAACAGGAACAAGAGAAGAATTTATAGGATAAGATGGTATAGTAGAACTTGTAATACCAGCCTCAGGAGGAAGGTTCTCCTCATCAGTAACATCCTCCCCTGAGGAGAAGGAGAATAATAAAATGGTTACAATTCCCAAAAAGTTGCATCCCGAGTGACAAATACTTTGTTTAAAAGAGGATAATAACATTTATAACCTTTTTGGGTTGGAGAATAATCAATGGAAACACACCTAAGAGCCTTGGGATTTAATTTTCCTCGAGTGGGGGATTTATCATGAATATAGCGTATACAACCAAAATCTCGAGGCAAAGGACTTGTCGGGTGTTGGAGAAAAGAGATGAGACTTTTATTCCTAAGAATTCTATAAGGAAGTCGGTTTATAAGAAATGCAATAGTCAAAATAGCCTCTCTATAGATTTCATTGTGAACATAAGAGTGCGAGCTACCTCTAGTAAGTGTCGATTTTTTCTTTCTGTTACATTTTGTTTTAGAGTTTTGACACGAGGTTTGAAGAATGATGCTATGTTGAGAGAGATATGATGCAAAAGCATTATTAGTACTATATTCACGAATATTCACGACCATTATCGCTATGGAGAATTTTGACTTTTGCTTCAAATTGGGTTTGAATTATTTTATGAAATTCCTGAAAGCAATCAAACACCTCATTTTTGGAACGAAGAAGATAAATCCAAGTGACACGAGAATGACAATAAAAACAAATCATCTATAACCAGAACGGGAAACAACCCGAGAGGGTCCCCACACATCAGTATGTATAATAACAAAAGATTCAGAATGTCGACTGTTAATAGCAGAATAAACAGAATGTGTTTATCCAATTCACATGGTTCACACAAACAACTGAGTTTTATTACATTGTTTAACTAAAGATGAAAATAAAGACTAATATGAAAAAAGATGGATGTCCCAAACGTCGATGCTATTGATGTAGAGAAGTCAAACTGGAGTCAGAAGTAGAGTAAAGAGTCTGAGTAGAGACCATGTTAGAAGAGGGAGCATCTAAATAATAAAGACAACTGCACTGCCACTGCCAATTTTCTGCCCCATCACTAAGTCCTGAAAAACACAATGAGTTGGGAAAAAAATTACTGAACCGTTTAAGGATTCAAAAAGATGTTAGACATATAATTGATTTGCAGTAAATGAAGGAATATAAAGAATAGATGATAATGTTAATCAAGGTGTACAAACTACAGAACTACTCCCTGAGATAGAAGAAAGGGAACTATTAGCTACTTGAATCTTGCCTTTTCCAGAGCAAGGCGTGTATGAAGTAAAGAGGGTGGAGGACCCGGTCATATACTCGGAAGCATCCGTGTCAATGATCCAACTAGGGCAAGATGATGAAACATTAAAAGCATAAGACTGTATATCTGACTGGGCATAATGAGAAGTAGATTTGGAATAAAATTTTCTAAAAGTTGAGATTTCCTTAGTAGTAAGTGCAGTAGTAGCGTCTGAAGCACTGGATGCATGAAAAGGAAGTGTTGTAGTAGTCACAGGCTTGAGATCCACGACCACTACCAAACCGACCTTCTCGTCCTTTAGGATGTCCGTGAAGCTTAAAACAACGATCCCTGTTATGGTTCTTCCCCCTGTAGTAATCACATTTGCGTGATTCTTTCTTAACAGGAGACTGAATGGTGGAGCCAGACTTAGGATACGAAGCATAATTTAGAACCATCACCCGACTCCTACTTTCCTCTTGTTGAAGTCTAGCACGAGCCTCTCGCAGTAATAGAAAAGGTATCTGGCTAATCAACTGTATTCGAACTGATCAAATTCTATATTCAAACCGGCCAAGAAATCCTCAACTCTATCTTCACTAACCAGTGTTCTAAAAATCGGCCTAGGTGGGGGTCTGACGCCGCGCCTAAGGTCAAATCGGTGAAAAAAGCGCCCCAGCCAAATAGGCAGCCTAGGCGGGAATGTGGGCCTAGGCGAAGATTTTTTTTTTAAATTACTACCAAAATCAAATCTTGATATATTTATTTTTCTAATGATTTACCATATTCTTAATGCAAGTTGGAGCATATCAAATCACAATAAGAAGTGAATAAGATCAAGTCAAAATGAATAATTTTATTATAGTTGTATTTTTTTGAACTTGTACCAACTTTAAATTATATAAATGATACATTTGTAATATTTAGTTTAATTCAATATAATTCTTTTAGTTTCTTAAGTTTTAATATTGAATTGAATTCTTAAAATTTTAAATTTTATTATTTAATACCAATTTTGTTTATGAATAAACTAATACGTTAAAGATATGTTAGTCATACTTAGTATATGATATTTGTCATTTTCTTTAAGTCCTCAATTTTGAAAATTACACAAATAAAAATTATTTCATAATTAATAATATCAAATGTCTCATTCAATAAACTTCAAACTAATTTTTAAAAATAACATTTATTTAAATTTTTGAGAGAGAAGAAGTATGTATATAATTATATATATGAAGATATCAAGATACTATTTACTAGTTTCTACTTACTAGTAACACTAATTCTATAATTTAATTATTTCAAGCAATGAATATATATCTTACTACTTAAGTGCAATTATTACTAATTCTATAATTTAATTATTATCTTTATTCATTGATTGTTTTGTTTTATATTATTGTTTTGTTAGAATAATGTAAGATAAAATATTAAAAATGTCTTAAAATAAAAAAATCCCGCCTAGGCCCCCCAGGCACTAGGCCGCCCTGACCGTCCGCCTCCCACCTAGCGCCTTTTAGAACATTGTCACTAACAAACTTTTGATAAGCAACTGCATCTTCTAGACATTTGGATGAAAAAACCCGATAATGATCAAGCTTTTGCCAAAGTGCATTAATTTTTGCAAAATGCTGTGCCACATACTTTTCTCCTTGGCCCAGCTCATGGATTCGTTTACGGATGTCATATGCATTGGACATATCACCAGAAACAGAGAAAGTTTAAGAGATAGCCTCCTAAAGCTCATATGTCATCTAAGAACATGTAACTACTCCTCATACTAGGTTCCATTGAATTAAAAATCCATGTTTTCACATCTGATTTCCATTCTTCTTGGGCTATACCTGCTTGTGTAGGCATGGTTGTTGTACCATTGATGAAGTGCTGCATACGGTTAGCTTCAATTGACGTGCGACATGCTTGAGACCAAACTAGATAATTATTTTCATCCAACTTAAATGGGCTGAGAATCAAAGCAGAGTTAAGATGATAATTTCTAATCAACTGGCCTTTATTTATCTCAGTAGAACCACCACTATTAATGGAACTAGACTCTGCCATGATAATGTAGTAGGAGCAACAAAAGTATCCAAGGAAATATCAACAAGGATGGTTTAAAGGCTCAAAAAAAACAAATAGGCAGTGAGTCACAAAGCAGTGTCACCAAATAAGAGCAGTATCACTAATTTATGTTTGAAGCTGAAGAAAACTGAATCGACCAAGACACAACTACCGTAAATGAGAAGAGGAGAGAGAAACGAACACCTCAAAACTGGCTACGTCGGCAAAGAAAGTACCACGCGCCGGCAGAAGGAGGCACGTGGCGTCGGCAGCAGGCGCGTGAGGGCACGTGGGGTAGTTGGTGCCGGAGATGATTCTTTGGTGGTGGTTGCCTGGCAGTGTAGAGCCCTAATATGGGCTCAATTTCTCATAGGTTTCTGATGCAAAATATTAGCAGCAGCGAGATAGGCTTCTGTTAATGAAGCACGACTCTGGTTCCATGAAGAAAGAAGAAACAGAGGTTTTGATAATAACTTTCTTAATTGATTTACTCTCAATTACATGAATTTATATACACAAGTATGATAATCCCTAATTTATAGTAATGTGTACACACTAATATAGGAACTACAATTATGGTAACAATATCTTCTAACAGCCTTCAAATTTTCTTAGCAGTTTTTCTGTCCAACTTTGGATTAGCATTAGATACCGTCTTCATTTTGTGCAATTTTTCTAATTGAATTCTGCTTTATTATTAACTTTGTCAAGTGCACCTTCATTTATGCTTTCTCTTATTCCTTCATCACTGGCTTGTAATCATTGCTGAGGCAGGTCTGCAACTCAGAACACTGCAGTTGCACAACCAACTCCTGTTTCAAATCCTTTTGGAACTCTACCAGCAGTCCCTCAGATGTCAATTGGTCATGCTGAGACTTCACCTTCAATTCAATATGGAATTTCTAACTTACCTGTGAGTATAATAATCTACTGCAGCCAAAGAAACAGTAACATGTTTTGGTCACTGTTATCTCTCTGTCTCTTCATTGGTTGACCAATATTGGTCCGAAATTAGTTGAAAATTTATCCACCTTGATCTTTATTTTTGGTTCAGTGCTATTTTTGAATCTTTGGCCTGAATATCAGAAGCTTTAGATCTATCTAGTATGTGATCATTAATATCTTTCCCCTGAAACAGGTTTTTGACAAGCCTGCTCCTGTTAGGATATCATCATTGCTAACTCCTCGACACCTTTCTCAAAGGCGGATTAGGTTCCCTGCAAGGAAATATCATCCTAAAAAAGAGGGTCCAAAGGTGATGATTGTCCTTGTATGAGTTCCTGTTTGGTTTCTACTTGTAATCCATACTAAACCATCTAAACCTGCTAGGAGGATAATGACCAGAACTGTTTACTTGCACTAATCATTTAATTATTGTTTGCAGGTTCCATTTTTCTGCAATGATGAAGAGACACCTAGTACGCCGAAGGCAGATGCTCTGTTTATTCCTAGGGAAAACCCTAGGGCCTTGGCAATTCGCCCAATGGAACAGTGGCCAGGAAGAGCTAATCGGGAAGAAAGAACTCCATCAAAGGATATGTCTCGAGCACTTGAGAATGGTAATTTGTCCATACATTTTGTATCTTGCATTTTACGTATTGATTCAGTACACAAGTCTTTAATAATAGAACTAAAAAATAGTCCGGCAAAACTAATTATAGGGCTTTTTGGGCTTAAGAGGAGTTGTCCTGCTAATAGTAAATTAGATAAGCTCATATTTTTTTGTTAAGCTTTCGGGGAACGTTTGATACAAGGAAAATGTATTATGGATTTTCCAATGTTTGGCATGTCATGGAAAATGTAGTCGGCCTTGAGTATTTTCAAGTCAACAAAAAATCCCTTCATTATTTCCGGAGATTGGCTGCTAATTTGAATCTGCAAGTCATTTCTCAGAAAGTGCCCAAGTGCGTTTAGTGTTCTCCATCTCTCTTTACCTTCAGTAACACTCTTCTCCTAAGAAGCATGGATATGCATGCATCATACGAGAATACACTGATTTGTGAAATCTCAAAAGATAGGAATTTGAGTGCGAGGGAATTCGGCACATATTTTAATATTAAATATGTATATATTTGTGTATAATTATGTGTAATGATAAAACATTCAATTAAATAGATACCAAGAGAAAACAACAAACATCTAACAAATAATATAAGTTTCATGCTTTTGTAGACATGAAGTCATAAACAATACTAAAAAATAATTATAGATAATTTAAAACACATCAGTTAGTAAGGAGAGAATCCCGTAAGACCCCGAGAATCAGATATCAAGTGCGGAGATGCGCCAATTCATTTTATAAAGTAAGACTGTTACTAGGAAGGAAAGGAAGTCAAAAGCCCCCATCTCGTTCAACAAGAAGCCCAAGCCCTTCTCCTCAAAAAGCACTAGTTACTAGGCGCTGATCGGTTCTGCTTCCTAGCTCTTCTCTCTCTTTTTCATTTCATTATCTCTTATTATTTCTAATAAAAATTTACATGATTTTATTTTTAGAGGTATATGTATAATTTTTTTGTTTTTACATATTGAATAATATATTCTTTAAAATTTTAATTTTTTTAATCCTGGAAAGTTGAAAACTTTTAATTGCTTCATCTTTGAAGATTTAGAACATTATCCAATGACATTCGCAATTAATTATTATAATTTTCTTATTCTATAGTTATACTTTCAAAAATTTAACACTTCATCATTGATCTAATGATAAATTTGCTTATTTTGGTGTTTGATAAATTATGCCGAAGTAAATTTGTCATCATAGATGATTTATTTCAGTTTGTATTTTCTTATTTATGAACTTTATTTTTGATTTGGATACTTTTTATTTATTTTATTGTCCTGCATAATTTTGGTTTTATTTATAACTTACTAACTTTAATCTTTTGTACTTAAAATTAAAAAAATTCTCTTTGGCAAATAGAATCAATATCACATTCGAGTACTTCAACATTATTTCATGATGTAAATAAATCAAAATGAATTTTATATATATTTACAATGAGCATAATTGTACAATTCGTTGTCCGACATCAAAATCGGGAAAAACATTTTCACCCCCATTTTCATTTTGCCAACCAAATATAAGAAAATAGCGCATTTTCCTAATAAAAGTTTTCCCTGAAAATATTGGATAAACCCTAGGTGAGTTGGATCATTGTTCAAAATATTGGTCATTACGTCGAAATATGAGCATATCAGTTAGCTATCAGTCGGTGTCGAACCACAATCTTGACATCGCAACATTAGGAATTATTCGTGTAAAGTTGAACTTTAAGTGAAATTTTGGCAACTCGGGCATAATGTAATGATTTCGGGCCAAATAAAGGAGAAATCATAGCGTATAGGGGAGAAACGCCGCCAAGACAATAAAATTGAATATGCTTAAATCTATAAAAGTGAGACGACAAAAAAAAACCTTTCTCTATAAATTATAATCTCTCCGTTCCTTAATATACGTAGTTTTAGAGAATTATTTTTGTTCCTTAATATAAGTCGTTTGAGAATTTCAAGTAAGTATTAATTGCTTAGTTTTCAATATTATCCCAAGTAATAAATATAATTTTGGTTCTCGCTATTTTTTACCCAATAAATAACTCTCTTTTTCCAATGTAAGGACAATAAAGACAATTGATATTATATTTAATGTTATACAATTATTTCTTTAATACTTGTGCACAACTCTAAAACTACTTATATTAAAGAACTGGGGGAGTACCTATTTAGTATCTAGTTAAGTATGCCTTAAAAAATTGAAATAATATTGTACTTCAAATATACTTTGTTAAAGCTAATTTGTACTTAAAATGTTTACCAATATAACACTTAGTTAAGCATAACTTAAAAAAATGTCCTTGATATATAGTTAATTAAACTAAATTGTACTTAAATTATACCTATATAGTACATAGTTAAGTAAGGCTTGAAAAAAAATTTGCACTTAAAATATACTTATTTAAATTAAATTTTACTTAAATTATATTGAAGATGTGTGCTTAATCATTTGAGTTAAGACAACATCAATATCAACTTTATTCAAATGTAAAATTGATTAAACATATCTATGATATGTCTGTTTTATCATTTGGACAATGTTATGTGCACTAGATTGTGTGTTTAGTGAACTTATTTGATTCATCTTCTTGTTCTTCTTTGATAATTTTTTTACATATTTTTAAGCTCCTAACTAGCTTCGGTGCATATAATGTGCTACCTTGTTCTATAGTGTTGGTACAGAATTTTATCTTTATACGACTTTGGTTTGATTGTCTCAAGTGTGTAACATGCATTAGACTTTCCAGCTCTTGAATCATAGTGTTCTTGCCCATTGATCGCCCTCACCCCTTCTCGAAAAGAGTCGAGGGGTTGGATTTCCTCTTTGGCAAGGTGTGTAATGGATAATGTGCGTATGTATTACTGTGTATTTTTATGCATTTATCTTTATTCTCGCTACCTTTTTAATTTTTGTCACCTTCGCAAATATTGTATAGCAACACCTTGAAACGACTCAAGTAGTTATGAGATGCTATCTTTATGGATATGCATCTTCAAATTTTGGAAAGTCGAAAAATAATGGGATGGAGGAATAATATATTTGTCACAATAATAACATTATGAAAAATCAAACACAAGGAATAAAAAGAGGGGAAAAAATGATCTCGTGGTTCAACTATGGTTGACCAAAGGGATAAAGGTAATGATGACCCATACTATTTAACATTGTTATGTGGCGTTCTGAAAACATCAGATTGGTAAAAGTTTGTCAGCTTCGCATGTGACCTAGTTGTGCCCATCCAAGGTAATGGGCAACATGCCTTTGTCAAAAAGCAGATTACTTGTGTGTTACTTGAGTTTACATTTAATTACAAAATTGTAAAAGCTAAAAACTAGAGCTGGAATTCAAAATTCACTAGTTAATGGCCCCGTATCTTACTCATAATTGTCCTTGCAGAAGAAGATATAGTTGAAAGTGGCCTTATCAAGGAACTAGGTAATCCTGTTAAACTATGCCAGAAGTCTAATGGTGTCTGTGATGATCACTTGATCCAGAAAGGGGACTCTTACATTACTCTAACAGGCCAAAGGGCTGGTGAGGCTGCAATTGTTTATGAACATGGGGCAGACATTGAGGCATTGATGCCTAAGCTTCGTCACTCAGATTACTACACTGAACCTCGAATCCAGGAGCTGGCGGCAAAAGAAAGGGCTGAACCAGGATTTTGCCACCACGTAAAAGACTTTGTTGTCGGGCGCCATGGGTATGGAAGCATCAAGTTCCTTGGGGAGACAGATGTGCGCCGGCTTGATTTGGAGTCGCTTATCCAATTTAACCACAGAGAGGTAATTGTCTATATGGATGAGAGCAAGAAGCCTCCAGTTGGACAAGGGCTTAACAAGCCTGCTGTAGTAACTCTTCTCAACATAAAATGTTTTGACAAAAAGACAGGCTGTCACTACACAGAAGGGCCCAGAATTGATAAATACAAAGACATGCTCAGTAAGAAGGCTGAGGACCAAGGCGCTGATTTTGTCTCTTATGTTCCGATCAAGGGTGAGTGGAAGTTCAAGGTCAACCATTTCAGTGAGTACGGGCTGGGAGATGAAGATGACTAGGATACTTATGCACATCACTTCTGACAAAAAGGAGGGCAATGTGAATGTGGAAATTGCTTCTTTTAGTGTACTGCTTTTCTAGTTCCTGTAGTGTATAGAATTTACGGGAAATTGCGTTTGGTGGGACTTTCATCACATGCTTTTGTTGTTGTGGGTTCCGTTTATTGTTATAACATGGGTTTTGTTGGTGGGATTGGACTGTCCAATATCTACACTTTTGGTTTAAAATGAATCCTGTTTTTTTGTCTTTGTGGCTGCATAAATATAGAGTGAATGTTTCTTAAAAAGCTAATCGATCACTTAATCTACATGTTTGATTTGAAAGTGTATATTATTTTTTGCATATTTGTGGGTGGTTGCATAAATATGTTGTTGTTCGTCCTTATTCCCTTCGTAGTTGATTGGAAAGAAAAATGAAATGAGGCTATGCTTTGATTTACCAAGGGGATAGCAAAGTAGCTTCTACCAAATATCATTATTTTCCATTTGAGTGGTTCTTGACATCTTCCTGGTTGATAAGCTGAACCTCAACTTTTGAGTCTGTTTCAACTTCAATTTCTCATATCCCAAGTCAAGATGAGGCCTTCACGAAGGGACCAAATTTCAGCAGTCAAGACACTGCTGCATATGCCAATTTTCCCAAAAATAAAAATAAAATCACAACTCCATCTCCCTGCTTCATTCCGGATAAGACCACCAATGGCAACTTAGGAGGGATTTTACTTTAGGCTAGCATCTGTGTTAAGCTTTAACCATCCCACAGGGGACTCTTCCAGGCTACACGAGGATTTAAGGACACTATTTCTGGAGACGGTGGAAGAAAATGCTAGTTCAAGGTTGAAAAGAAGGGAGCAAATGTACCGCTCTGCTCCCTTTCAAAGAGAGTAGTGCAAACAGATTCAATGGTTTCTTCGTTTATGGCTTTCCATAGGATAATAATGAAGGTAAGGCCGGATACATTTGCTTTTCCAAATGGATTGCTTTCAATCCTTGGCCAAGGAGGGTGGGGTGTCTGTGTCAAATTAGTTCAATAGTATCTTTTTTTTTAAAGTCATTTTAGTCGATCCTATCCTTATATATTGTAACGTCTTCTATACTCTTCTCAATGATGGTCATCTCTTTCGGAACTTTGGATTCTTCAACAATGTTTGTAACTTGAATCTCAGTTTGACTTTGTTCCAAAACAATACTCTTTTGAACTTTCAAACATAGTGCTTCTTCAATGTGTAACACTATTGAGTCTGCCAAGCGTGCTTACATATTCATTTAAGTGGGGGGGTGGGGGGATGCGAGTTGTGTTGGTTTATCGAGACTATGAAGTTTGGTGCATTTGTCTTCAGTACTCCATTCTTTATGTTGGTTGTAATAGAATTGGTTGCCCTGTATAAACCCATTCCATTTATTCCAGCAGTAACATCTCCATGTAATTAGTAATAATAGCCTGCATCAATTTCAGCTTGAAATTAGTAGTAATTACTATTTAGTAGTAACGGTCTAACAGTGACTAAATTCTACATCACAACACAAGTGCAATATAAATCTTGTTTGTGTTTATACCAATACGGTCCCTTTGGTCCTTTATATTATTGCAAAAGCAATAGATCAAAACACTACAACTTATAGTATGGATTCCATTACCTAAAAATCTTCAAGATTTTACATCAATATGCAAGGGTGTGATTTAATCCATTACTGAAACTATTTGAATGCACTTCACATAGTTATATTGGCGCTTTGTACACACTCACATAGTTGCATCAGCAATTTAGCTCTTTTATGTAAAGCATTTATGGCGTAATCTGTACATGCATATGAAATTTAGTTGTGTTCCAAGAAAAAACATGCCCAGATTACATAGACATACATAATTAAGGTGTAGTAATTTCTACCTTTTAAAACAAATGAGATACATGCATATGAAATTTAACGAAAAAGGTGTGTTGCCTAGAAAAAGCATGCCTAGATTGCACTGGTATGCATATATTAAAATGTTATACAATACTCTATCTCAACGCACGTCCCCACAGCTTGGGCATGATTTTTCGACCAATGTTATACAATACTAAATTTTCTTGTCTATTTGTTTTATGTAGAAGTGAATGAAGAAGAAGACATTGATGTAGACTTTACGTCATTCACAAATTTGTCGCCGTTTACATTTGAAGAACTTGGAGGACATGGAAGAATTGAAGAACTTGGTGGAGTTGGAGTAGCAAGTGGAATTGGTAGTCGTGGGTTAATAGATGAAGACGCTTATGGAAATTAATTGGCAAGAAGCATCACCTTTTCAACCTTAGAATGATTTATGTTTTTTGTGAATCAAGTGTCATGGATTTTATTTTAGTAATTTAGTTGACTTTATTTGGTATTTTAGATATGTTTGCATTCACATTTAATCAAACACTTGAACTTGTGGTTGAATTTTTGAATTTGAATGAATCCTAGAGATGTTTATGTTCATTTGTGTTTTTTTTTACTACTATTGAGTTTTGAGTTATGATCATGATTTAATATCTTTCTTTTCATATAGATTTAGTATTTATTTGAATGGTATAAAGTAAACATTGTACAAATAGGTTTAATTTTTTTATAGATAAATTGATTAATTGTACATATTTACTAAATATTATACTCCCTCCGTCTCAGGATAAAAATCCTGGTGAATTTTTCACGCATATTAAAAAGAGGAATGAAATGACAAAACTGCCCATAATAATATGTCATTAATCATTTCCAATGTAAGTGAGAGAGTGACTTTTTAGTTTTTCAATTCAAAATATTTTCAACACATAACTAATTATACTTATTGAATATGGAGACAGAAGTAGAATAAGAAAAATATGAGATGTTTAATGCTAAGAGAATAATAGGAAAAATTATGTAAAAGTTTGGTTATTAAAGGAAAGTAAACATTTAACATAGGACTACCCAAAATAGTAATAAGGACTTTTATCCTGGGACAGAGGGAGTATATAATATATAATAATAATTAATTTAATTTAATTAATTGTTATTTATTATATATTAATGACGTCACTGTGTCAATAACAGTTCAACCACTTGTTGGACCAGTAACCCATCCACCTGGTACCTTTTCTGGTTCGATGATCGGTCCGGGTCTGAAAACCTTGATCACCATCTTGAATTCTAACATTAGAGGGCTGAGTAATATTTTTGAAGAATGTAGCATCTCTAGCTTCTATTATGGTATTTATTATAAATTTCACTAATTTCGGATTTCACAACCAAAAATCTATTCGCATTACTATTTTGAGCATATCCTATAAATATAACGTCTAGGTTTTACGTCATACTTTCTTTCTTTTTGGTTCGGGCATGCCTTTCTTTGCTAAACACCCCTACACTTTTAAGCAATTTAACTGAGGAGATCTCTTTTTCCACAATTCAAAAAGAGGATTTTTCATTATTCTTCACGGTTACTTGATTCAAAATAAAGTAAGAAGTTAAAATTGTATCCTCCCACAAATTCTCGAGGGCTCCGGACCTTAGTAACGTTGCACTGACCATATCCATCAGAGTTCTATTTTTTTCTCTCCGCTACACCATTTGATTGGGGTGAATACGTAGGTGTCATTTGATGTATTATTACATTATCCTCACAATATTAATTAAACTCTTTTAGTCTTTTTCCCTGCATTCTCCACCCCCTATCAGATCTAAGAACCTTATTTCTTTTCTCTAATTGATTATCAACCTCAGCTTTGTAAATTTTGAACTTATCAAAAACTTCATCTTTAGTTTTAATAAGATAAACATAATTATATTTAGAATAATCATTTATGAAGGTACAATATACTTATTACCGGCTCTAGTTGGAGGTATATTTGAATTACAAACATCACTATATATAATCTCTAAAACAATTGAATTTCTCTAGACCGAACCTATAAGATTTTTTCTGTTGTTTTGCTTGTACACATATTTTACTTTTAATTTTTATGTTTATATTATATTTTGAAATTAGTCCCCAAATTCATTAATCTTTTAATTTTCTTATAATTAACATGTCACAATCTTTCATGCCACATTGTATGGCTAGATTTAGTATTGAAAATAAAAAATGAACTTTTATTAGAATCATTCATAACATTGAATTTAAACTTGTTTTTTTCATTTTACCACCAACTTCATAACAGGCCTTGTAAAAGGTAAAAAAAAATGAACTTATTCATAAATCTTAAAATAACTATCCACTTCGCACATGTTATCTTTTTAATTTCCACCCAAATCAATTTCCATCCTTTTTCTCGCTCTACTCCTTTCATGATTTCATCAATGACACCTCCCATATTTTATGACATTTATAGTTTATCTTTATTCTTATTCAATTTTAAGCCTCAAATCCTAACTTTTTATTTATTTTTCTTTTATATTATCTTTAATATTTTATTAGTGAAAATCTTACGCGTAATTCGTGAAATTGAGAGAGAGAGAGAGTGAGCAAACAAAGAGAGAGAGAGAGTGTTGACACCTTTATGTTACGTTTAGATTGAGAAAATAGAATAGAGGAATGAATGAAAAAAAAATAATATATTTGATGATTATTTCAAATGATTAATCATTCCAGTAGAATAAAAATTCATTTCATCAAGTAAAGTGATATTGCCCGTACTTAAGACTCTTACGAACATACAACTTAGAAAATAACTTAACATAGACATATATATATATATATATATATATATATATATATATATATATATATATATATATGAGATGAATTTTTCAAAAAACAGTCAGCATCCATTCTAGTATTCTACTATACCGTGACAAAAGACAAACTTGAAAATGTCAAAACATTTTCCCTCTAAATTACAACACAAGTAGACTAGAAGAAGGAAACAAACATCAACCTCTCTTGGTAATATATTACTCCAGCACTAAAACACAGGCGTCTGCATGCTCTTTAAATATATCACCAACTAGAAAGTAGAAACAATAATCTTCTTGTCCTTGTTCAGTGTCACGAAGGCTTCAACCAGACAAAACTACTAGTTCTAAACAAATGAGGCCTACTTTCAGCAGCCACATGCGGACACCAAGGACCAAGTAAAGAAGCCACAGTTCACTTGGCTACTTAGGGCTTTGATTTCAGGTGGAACAATTTATATACTTTTATTACTGATTTTGATGGAGTATTTGAGTGTAATGTAAGTGATGTAAGTGAGGTTGGTCACAGTCGATTTGGCCGGAGGAAGATCGACCAAATCGGACGCGCCGCTCTTCTTTCCCTGCGGTTAGGCCAACTCTGCATCCTAGCACACTTTTCATTAATTAGTTTTATAAAGTTTGGACAAGGAGAATTCAGCTCTGCTCTTTGATTGTGCTAATATATTAGCCTCTTATTTGGTATTCATTCAGTCTGTGGTGCTGAAACTCAAAATTCATTGTTTTAAAATAAACAACTACTATTTGTGACATAGTATTTTAAAATGACTTTAATTAGTTTGACCAAATGTAATGTTTATTTTGTCCCTCTTTTTATTAATGTCATTTTTAGTAATTTTTATATTATTTTAACTTATAAGTCATTATGAGCCGAATATCTTCCTAATTTGTTTTAACTTAATTTTTGACTAATAAGTCAAATTGATGATAAACAACTTTATTTATAAATTAGAACTTAAAATAATTTATAAGTCAATTTATATTTTAACTTATAAGACATTTAAAATAAGAATTTCCCGAACCGTCATCATGTTTACGGATTCATCATCATACCATTGATGTAGTGCTAGTGCAGGTAGGAGGGAGGAGAAGCTAAAAACTAAAACAACAGTATAAAATGAAATCAAACAAAGGGGGCTTCTGTACTTCTGTGGAATCGTCATCACATAATCAAAGAAGAGGACGGACTAACAATAACAATAAAAATAAAAGAAGAGGGCTCTGGCTCTAGATGCAGCGTACCCGGTTAGAACTGGCAACACTTTCGACTTCCTCACCCTTCACGTTTCCTTTTTATCCCTTACTGCAGATTTCCATGCTCAGGGATCCAATGGCCGCGAAAACATGCCAGGAATACGGCCGGAGGCCGCGCAACCAAATCCGAGCTGTGACGCGCCCAAATGCGCCGCTTCTTTTAGGTACGGTTCCCCCCTCCTCTGCTGTTCGGAGCTGCTTTACAGATCGTACAGTTACCTTTTCAGAGATTTACAGTTCGTACAATTCGGGTCGGAGTCGGGATTTGGTACGGTTTCCCGGGTTCCCTCAGGCTATATGGGTTCCGTACCATTCGGGTCTCAGTCGGATTTTGGTACGGGTTTTCGGGTTCCCGAGTTCCCGAGTTCCCGAGTTCCCGAAGGTTATATGGATCCCGTACGGTATATGAATGTTTCCGGCCTCTTAATGTCTGGTTAGTTTTTTTTTGGCGGTTTCTTCAGCTTCATCTGGCAATCAGAAAAGTGTAATCTATACCTAGACCTCAAAACAATGAAATTCATTCTCGATTCGCTTCTCATTTGCCTAATTCACATCGGTTCCTAACTCGGTAATTCCTTTATTTCTCAATTTTATTTTATTTTAGGCGATTTGATTATGTGAAAAATTTATTCTTAGTTGATATTAATGTGATCTCAGTATTTAATTTTGCAAAATTTTTTATTCAATTTCTTTTTCGTTGGTTGAATATTTCTTTGGTATGATGAAGAGCAGTTGTATAGTTTAAAGGTTTATAATTATAATAGTTCAGCACTTTTATTCAACCGATGGGCATGTATATAAAGTTGAAGATAATAGGTTAGTAGACAGTTTAAATGGAACTATTGCTTTCTGAGAATTTTTAAAATTTTAAATAACGAATTTCCCATGAGAGAAGATTGGGTTATGTAAATTGATAAGGAATGTCTGAAAATCATTATTTCCTGTGTGAAGTCAGAAAGTATTATTATTTTTTGGTGTGGATTTTATTAGAAACTATCTTGAGAATTTTATGGTATTCTTATCCATAATTTTTTTTTTGGTTGTTCATAAGTAGCTGTCTTACAAACTTTTTTGGCTGTTGAGATTTGGAAAACACATTCTACATTTAAATGTTTCATGGATGCCATCTACAAAATTCAATTCACTCATGTGAAAGAATTATCATGTTGGATGGATAATATGCCCAAGCATGTTGTTGTTTTTGAATTTGTACTTTATTTTGCTTATTTCTCTTAAGGATAATATTCACCATTATGCAAGTTATTGTGGATTCTTTATTTAGATGTTTAAGTGCTTAGTGGATTTTAATTCGAGTATGTTCCTGACTAATTTTGTAGACACAGTATTATCTAGTGAGATGAGTGTATTTGAGTTGAACATGCGCCCAATGGTCCAGTTTTTTAGATTTCTTTGTGACTCTACTCTTAACAATATGTAGACTATGTTTGTCGACGCTATGTAGATAAACAGCACACTTTGTTTATTTGAAAATTTTAAGCTGGAATGTTATATATGCATCTCTATAGGTTCCATCACCAGAGGCATTATGATCCAATTTTTAGCTTCATTGAGACTCTCTACATCATTGTCAAAGGAGCAACACGTGATCACAGTTCCGGTCATCATCATCATCACCTGTACTTTTTTATCTTCAGAATTTGTGTTTTGTAGATAATATGTAGTTACATGCCCCACTTTTCTACATTAGACCTATGCTTTTGCCTATTTGACCCTCCTCCTCCCCGTTTTTTAACAAGATAAAATGTAATTTCAATGAGACAGAAAAGTTGATTCAATTATTAGTGATAGGTAAATATTTATTTGGTTAACGATTATGCACAATTCTATGAGGGCTGAAAATATGTGTCTGCCACATGATTTATGAATATGCTAACATATATGTAATTCAGTAAATACGCACACCTAGAGGGGGGGTGAATAGGTGTTTATGCTAAAAGTGATAAACAGTGAAAACTTTTTTAAATTATTTGCTACAGGTTTAATTCAGACAACTACACTTGTCTGCTTTAGTGTCTGCTTTAACTTATGTTCTTCGTTCAATATTATCAGACAGCTATACTTGTCTGCTTTAGTGTCTGGATTCGTATAACTTCAAACTATAGAAAGTAGAAATGCAGAAACGTAAAGACACCAAGATTTTTACGTGGTTCAGCCCCTATCCTCTACCTAGTGGCGTAATCTACGTCCAATCCCAACTAGGATTGGAGACTATTTTTATTACTATTTAAGCCTCAATACAAAAATTACTCCCTGTTACAAAGAAGCCTCAATATTTGATGTTGGACACCTATGCCCTCATTTTGCACCTCTGCAACTTGTACACCTCTGCACCTTTTCTCACCTCTGAGACCCTTGAAGCCTTCTATGAACAGACTAACTAAAACAGAAACCTCAAGCCAAAACTATGCTTGAGTTTGGTTTACAAAAAAAGTAAAATAAATTTTCAGCACAAAAGAATATAATAGATTACAATAAATGGCTGGAATAAAGCAATTGAAGAGCGCTGATGTAGTATTTCAACTTGATTGCTGGTTCCAAAGAGGAGTATATATAACACAAAACACAACGGCTAAAAATATGTTAGCTAAAAAAACTGAGTCCCGTTAGAAACCATCCATGATTTCAGCAGCTTTGTATAACCAAAAAGATAAGAAGTAACTTGCGCCAATTATTTGAATTTAGAATAGCTGAAATAAAGGAACGAAACTCTATACCCAGTCAACTATTTTAAACAGGAGCAACAAAGAGATAAGATAAAACCCAGTTGTTAAAAAGCATCTAAAGACTCCTTATATAGTCACTAACTAATGTGGACCCTACCAAGTAAGAAAAAGCTTCTGAAGACTCCTATAGAATAGATAGACTAAATTTGGGCCAGTTGGAAAAAATAAAAAATCCATCTAATAATATTTGACATCATTAAAATTATATATACCAACAATATACACCTTTAGTTCTACACAATATTTAAATAGTACAATGAATTTTGTTTTTACAGCTTCTGGACCAGCGCGTCAATTTTTTCTGCGATATCAATCTTTCTGAGCATTTACTGGGTTTACGTATGCTATTTTTGGGTGGTGCAACGCTATTAAGGTAGTGGAAAGAGATGGATGTATCTGGTTTGTTGACTTCTGCTAGAGTCAATATGGCCTTGTGCACAGTGCTCCCCTCACTGTATTCATTTTTGAGAAAACAATACCCCAAAAAAAACCAGACATTATTACAATGATAGTATTATATGTGGAAAATTTTGCACTAATGGAAATACCATTGCAATACAAGGCAACAGTACTAGACCTAGACCTCCAACGATTCTTGAATGAGGTATCTTTCTTGGTATCTTGGGCTTTTGGCTATGGCTTATTAGCTAGTGAAACCATATATGTACTAATACAAATACTTGCACTGATTCCCCAATGATTTGGTTTTCCTTGGCAGTAATCGGAGAGGACTCTTGGCCCAGAGGTTGGATCATAGTAAGATATATTTTGTTTGATCTTTCTTGGTAATCTTTTAAGTTTATGTCAGTCATTGAGTTATTTATTTATTTAGATTGTATAACCTTTGACTCAAGTGGCATTTTGATTGGTGCTCTGGCAGATATCAGGGTTTCTTCTGGCGGGCAGACAGAATAGGTACTATTACAATATTTTCTTGGGATTTTTCCCACTATAAATGAGCAAAGCATTGGCATTGTCTTTTGTGCATGAGATTCTAATTATAAACTAATACGTTTTAATTTTATTCACTAAATATGGTACACAACAAACTGGAAATCTTAAGCTTATAGCGAGACTTAGCACCATTGTGGGGGTTTCAAGTTTAGATGTAGTTTTCTATTACTTTCACTCTTATTAGACTAGAAAAGCACATGTCCTTTGGAGTTGGGTTGAACGTAAATGATTGGATCATAATTTGTTGTATACACTTTAGTTATGAACTCAAAATATGTCCTCAATGAGAATGCAATCATTGTAAGCATGTTTAAATCAATTCATAATCGTATTATTGACGTGATTATACAATCAATCCGACTTCTTTTGATTTTTGAATCAGGAGAACGATTGAGCCCTTGGGTGGCCCTTGGATGCTTCAAGATGGGTGTATCAATAATATTTTTCTGCGAGATTATATACTCTTGTTTTTTGTTTCAAGTAGCTCCACCTTTTCTTTTTCAAATATGTAGTTATTGATTTGTAAAACTCTGCTATTTTCAGTTATTTCGTTTCTTTTAAGGGAGATATTTCTATTATTGTATACCTTTTGAAGGTGTTGTTTTGTAGTTTGTATTATGCAACCCCAGAGGGATCTCTGTTTCACCTATTCATTTGTGAGAAAAAACAGAGGTTGTATTATTCATTCTATTTTCAGTTGAAAACTCTGCATCCTAACATGTTCTTTTAAGCCATGCATGTGATTACCTGTATACAGTTTGCAAAAGGGTGAATTCAGCTTCTTGATTGTGCATTAATCTCTTCTTTGGTATTCAATTTGTGATACTGAAAACTCAAAAATATGAAATCACATTATTTCTTGATTTCTTATAATTTATATTGAGCTTCTATAGGTGTGCAGAGCGTTTGAAACTCGCCGACACTGAATGCCAATAGAAGAATAATCACCAAGAAGAAATAAGAAAGGAGTTAAATTAGTTGACTTCAAATAATTCATATGGTCAAAACAAGCATTCCACTATGTTAAATCTATGATTTCTTATTGCATGTTGTTTGTGATGTGGTCAAGCACTAATTAATAGCTTAATCAGTGATCATCCATTTCTAATTTATTTATTTATTTTGCTAATTATCCCATCCATTCTAAAATATAAAATTATTATTAACTTATTAAAGTCAACTAAAGATAAGGATTTTTAAACCGTATTTTTTGGTAATAATTATTTGTTTTAAATTACAATTAAAGTTTAAAAAACCAGTTATAGTAGTTAGTTGTGAGCAACTTGCAAGTTGAAACAGAGGATTGATGAACCATGTACTAATATTTATGATGCAAGTAGTACATACAACTATTCAATTAGATTCCAATGGAATCACGTCCGTCCTGCCATTAACCCACCTCCCCCCTTCTCATATCATCATCATATATTCATATCTTCCTTTTCTCTTTGCTCCTCTTGTGTCACAGTAGGTGTCGAACCAGCAAAATGCCCGAACCACTGGAAGAAAAACAACCAATTGCTGAATCAGTTATGATGATGGATCTGGACCTGGATCTCGACGGCTCATGGAGCTTCGACCGAATCTTCACTTCCGACCCCACCTCTCCCTTTCTTCTCTCCGACCAGCCTTGCTCTCCTCTTTGGCCCTTTTCCGATGATAACGATGCCGGAAATGTCGCCAGACCTTTTCGTTTTTCCGATTACCCTAAGCTTCTCCCACCTTGTGAGTTAGCTGTGCCTCGGCTTTTAATTTCATTCATATATCTGGTTATTCATTACGATTCTGTTTGTGTCAATCAATTTGGTGTTAATTATAATATAACCCTGTTTGTGTTGGATTTTTTTGGGAGAGTATGGATTTTTACTAGTATTTAAATGATTTCTACATATCAAAGAGATTCCTTTCTTCTTTATGAGCTATGTCATTAAGCTGAATCATTCAAATTGAAATTAATACATAAACCATACCTTTCTTTCGGTAGTTATGTACTGAGTTGAGCTTTATCTTTCTCTTTGAACCTAGAAAGGAAGGGATAAACTTCACTAGAGTATTAGTTTCTTTCTGTGTATTTTCTTGGCAACCAAACTGATTCTCAGGGTATGTACTATTTTGTACCTGTTACCAGACTTCGAGTTCCTTTCCAGTTATGCTGTGTTTTAAAGTTGGAAACTTGTTCAGTTCAATATTGTTCTTGTTGTTGGTTTGTCTCCTTAATTAATATTGCTTTTGGTTTTCTATTTTATTTAATATTATTTTAAGGAGTTGAATTTGTTGGATGGTGGTATAGCTTAAAGATTGCAAACACATTCATTTATTTGCTTATATTCTTGATTCCCACCCCCCCACCCCCCACCCCCACCCCCACCCCCTATATAGGTGATCCAGATTCAGTCAATGAAAGCCAATTGAGAATTGATGAAAAGAAAAGGATTCCTCCACCTGTTTTGGGATATGTGCCATTAGCCTATTCAGATGAGTCTTGCGTGATTAAGGAGAGGATGTCACAGGCTCTTCAATACTTCAAAGAATCAACTGAACAACATGTTCTAGCTCAGGTTTGGGCACCTGTGAAGAATGGGGATCGGTATGTGCTCACAACATCAGGGAAACCCTTTGTTCTTGACCCAAATAGTAATTGGCTTCATCAGTATAGAATGGCATCAGTGATGTATGTGTTTTCTGTGGATGGGGAGAGTAATGGAGGCCTTGGGCTTCCTGGACGTGTGTTCCAACAAAAGCTCCCGGAATGGACTCCAAATGTGCAGTATTACTCAAGCAAAGAGTATCCACGGCCTAAGTATGCTTTGCATTACAATGTTCGGGGAACTTTGGCTTTGCCAGTGTTCGAGCCTTCTGGGGAGTCCTGTGTTGGTGTGCTTGAGCTCATAATGACTTCACAGAAGATTAACTATGCTCCTGAAGTTCATAAAGTATGCAAAGCACTTGAGGTCGGTCCCCCCCCCGCAGCCACACCTTCTTCATATGCATATTCAATCTCATGTTATGTTATACTGTTCAATGACCATTAGATAATGTGTATTTTTAAACGGATCCTTCTTCTAAACTATATTACTCTTCTAATTTTACTAATGACATTGCTCATGCTTTATTTTATAGTGTCATTTTATGTTGATAGTTTCCTTCTCCAAGTCTTCAATGCTTATGAATTGACACTGTTCTACATCGTGACTGCATATGTATGACAAGTGTCTTGAGGAGAATCTCAGGATTGTTAGCAGCCAAAAGGGTTTCTAGACTCACCAATAGGCAGTTATGAGCCTTCACTAAATAATATATTTAAGATATTTTTAGTTATATACAGAAAGATTGTTTGGAAATTGGGAGAGGGGCTTGGGTTTGATGCTTTGGGAGATTAATGGGATTCTATCTTTCATAACATGAGCTATATGCAAAAGGGTTGTTTGAAGACTGGGAGAGGGAATTTATTGAATCTAGGACTACTCTAGGAGAGGTTAGATGTACTGTTTGCTGTTGCTTGTGTTCATATATTTTCTCATTTATGAATATTGGAAGATTGAACCTTTGATTATGATTTCAAATTCTTTGTACAAAGACAAAAGAAGAAAAAGATATCACATACTCCCTCCGTTCTACAAAAAAGAGTACATATGTAATTATTTTTTTATCCCCCAAAAAGAGTCCTATTTCTTTTGATCGTAGTATTAAATGACACAATGACCTCACATATACCGTTTCGTTATCATTCCATAACTACTAAATTAAACATTCTGTAAATTTATGAGTAAATAGGAGTAAATATGGAACAAAAGTGTATTCTTAAACTTTACAAATTTTGCAAATAGGACTCTTTTTGTGGAACAAAGGGAATATTTTGTGTGTCAAAAACTGCAAATAATTGGTGAAATTGGAAAACAGATACTCATGGCCACGGGCAGCTAGTATTGTCATGTTTAGGTGACATGATCATAGATTTTAATTTCAAAAGTTAACAAAGTAAGCCCTTTTTTCCTTTTGCAAGTTTTGTAAAGACAAGATATATGAGATTCTTTTGATGGTACAATCCTAGGAGAACTTTAGTGGCTGGGAAATTATGAGGAAATAGGATAAAAGTCTGTCTTTTTCCATTGGACTTCGAAGCATTTGTACCTAAAATAATGTGCAATAAATGAAGTATTAACGCTAAGGGAAACAGGGAGAGGTTCAAGCACCTGAATTTCTGAAATTGCCATTAGCAATTTGGATTTTTTAGTATAAACAACCATTAGTACTTCACATCTATTTAAAATTTACTCTGTGGGAAAAGACTGAAATAGGGAGTGTTGATGCAAGTTGCTAACCACCCACTCTCGGCGTGCGTGTGCACGGGGATGGGGGGATTTTTTATTACCAAGAATTTTTGTTTTCGTGTAAGAGTTAACCATAATGAGTGGAAGTCTTAAATGGCTAAATAAATCTTTTTGTTCGTTTTATGTCACCAACTTTAGATGTATCATCATCTATAAGGAGAGTTAAGCTCCTAGCTTGAGCTGTGTAAAAATAATTTGGTTACATTACTAGCTTCTGCATATGTTAGAGAAACAGAATACGTCAAATGCTCCTAGTTGCGCTTTGACATTTTTATCAACTAGAGAAACAGAATATATCACATTATTGTGGGAGATGCAACACAGCCGTCAAGGTAAATAGAAAACTGTAAAAGTTTGGTAGGATGCACATATTATGCACATTTAATTCTGAGTAAAACGATGCCTAATGTATTCTTATGTTCTAACTGGCGTTCATTTTTAAAAAAAATTACCACTCCAAACCTTTCTGGATTTCTCAGTTACATAATTTCAGTGTCCTTGCAGGCAGTAAATTTGAAAAGTTCAGAGATCTTGGATCACCCAAACACACAGGCAAGCAAGTGAAATATTATTATATTTACTGTAGTATTTTTACTTGAAGAAATAACTAAATTAAAATCTACCGCTTATCTTTATTTTCTCGCGAAATTTTTTTTATTTGGCCATCCTTGTAAACCAGGTTTGTAATGAAGGTCGCCAAAATGCACTGGCTGAAATCCTGGAGATATTGACACTGGTGTGTGACACCAGGTTGTAAGTATTTGAATAGGCATCATTTTGAGGCCTTCGATCATTACATGCATTAACCTCTTGCACATCTCCTAGAGTAGGATTAGATGTGCAGGTTGCAGTGTCATGGGCTACACTAGTGCATAAAGTGCATGGTTGTGCGGTAACGTTTGAAATTAGTGGCTTGAGAAGAGTAGTAAGTGCAGCAATTTGTGCCTCTAAACCCGTTCTTGTGTCAACTTCATAAAGACCTCTTTGTTTCGATGATGTCGCTGGACCTCTTGAGTCTTTTATAGGAAAATCCTGATGCTCAGAGTCTTCGCATATCGTCTCAAAGGCTTGAATCAACCATACTCCTACCTTGAGGGTGAAACCCTCTATAAAAGAAGTGTACTTTTTGCCAAATATCAAACCCATGGTGCGGACATTGAAGAAACAAGTCCTTGTATCTTTCCCAACCTTCATGAAATTGTTCACCATCTAGTTGACGAAAACTCATGATTTCAATGAGCAAGGCATTTGTTCGTCGAGCCAGAAAATTTTTTGAGAGAAACTTCTTGGATAGGTCTGTCCAAGTATTGATTGATGCTTCCGGGAGAGAATGCAACCTATTTGTTGCCTTGTCCCTTAAGGAAAATGGGAATAATCGAAGTCACACTTGCTCATCACTAACCCCATCACATTTGAACGTGGAGTAAATACCAAAGAACGTCCTGAGGTGATGGTAAGAATTTTCATCCTCCTTCCCAAGAAACTGAGGCAAACCGTGAATGGTGGTGGGACAAATCTCAAATCGTTGTGTGATTGGGGCCAACACGATGCATGATGGTGCGTCATATTCTGCGGATGCGGTGTAGTCCCTTAAGAGTCTTTGTTGTTGTGGTGGTGGTGGTGGAGGATTATTTCTATTGTTGTTGACCAACTCACCCATGGCTGGTTGTGATACAACTCGCTGCCTTCTCAAAGTGTTCTCAAGTTCTTGATCAATAGGAATAAACTCAAGTTTGAGGGAGCGTCTTCCTTGCATGCACCTTGAGAAATTGTGTGTGTGCGTGTAATAAGGCAAGGATTAATTTGTGAAGGACCTACCACAATAGAAGAGAAAAGGAAACAAAACCAAACTAAGAAAAACGATAAAGAATTAAACAAAGCCTAATTTGAGAAGGAAAGAAAAACTTCCAGAAGTGAAAAAGAAAGGAAAACTTCCTGTTTGAGGACTTAGTATCTCTTTTCTTCTCGGACTCAACAATTGTGACTTCTAAACTAACACAAAAGAGAAAGACAAATAATAGAAAAAAAAAACGAACAAGAAAATTTAATTAGATATAACTTATGGGTCCAAATGCCAAATTAATTATGAGTCCCGGCAACGGCACCAAAAACTTGGTGTTGCCTTGCAAGTGCACAAGGATGAATGTAATAGTATAGTGATTACAAGACCAAGCATATATTTTATAGTGATTACAAGACCAAGTATATATAGTTCCCACGAAGACTCAACTAATCCGAAATTTAAAAGCCTAAATCTAAACCTAATTAAACAATTACAACAAATAAAAACTAAGACTAATCAAACTAATTCTTAACCAATGATTAGAGAGAATTGATATTGGAGATGGTAATAAACGGAGAAAAATAAACAAGAGATTTAATCAATGCGAATATGAGAGAAAACGTTGGAATTCTAGTTTGAAAAATCAGTGATAAGAGTGTAGAGCTTCGGAATCAACCACAAACAATCCAGTTTATATTTCAATGCATTCAACAGATTCTTCTGATCCTTTAGATGACAATTCCTGTATCTAAGTCCTTGTCAAGCATGTTAGACCAAAGTTTTCCTTAAGTATATGATTCTTTTCTAGTTCAGACAAAGATCAAATATCCTAACATACAACGTATCCTAGTTAAGGCATATATTTATCATGTAGAACTCATTAAGATCTAGAAAACAAGAGAATCAAGCAAATCATTATTCTTCGTCAAGCAATAATGTAATTCACTACACTTGATCACAAGAAGTTAATTGAATTATATTGCTAGTTCAGCCTCAAATCCATCTTTCCAATTTACTGGATGGAAAGCCCTATGGTGATCAGTCAAAGAACTCAACAAATAGCAACAGTTAAAATAGTGGTTAAGCATTCATCTAAAAGAAAATAAGAATCCATCAAACTACATTAACTTTTTTCCTGATATCAAGGCTTAGACTTCCATTCAAAGGGTTTTCAACTGTCCATATAGCAAGAAGACTGAATTCTTTGATGCTCAAAATCTTATTTGCTATCCTTTTGTCCTTAGGTTTGCCTTGAGGGACGGATTTCTCGTGAATCTGCAAAGACCAGATAGCATGGAAATTCTGTGAGCAATTGCAGGACTGTTTTTCCCAGTCTTGCAGGGCTCGGATTGTAAGAATTGCTAATCATCCATGTGCCATGAAGGTATTCTCTTTTTCATGGTTTTAAAATTGACTTAGTGATACTATTGGTCAATGCCTTATTACAAAAACTCTATTGGTCAACAAACCTTTTACTAACTGTTTTTTTTGTCTCCTGATCATGATCAAAGGACTCTGAAGAGATATTAGAATCAAAAAGGGAATTGAAGGATCTAAAAGAACAACTGAGTGATTCCTTTCCTATTGGCCCTTTAATAAAGAAATGTTCTACGTTGGACGAGGTGGACATCTTTTGTATGATTTGGATCAGTTCTAAATCCTCCATCACGTAGTTTATTAATATAACTCATAGTTTGAGTTGGTATATATTTGAACAGGGAAATGCTGTTGCTACATTTCTTGAGTTGCCTTGCTAGCTGCTCGTGGACGGTGAAAATCAGCTGCACTTGGTTTGGCAATTGCCGGAGCTATTGCTGCAGGGTAGTATGCTTTAACAATGTATTGGTATTGTGCGTTTGTGTATTGCATGTTACCGTTGTCTGTAATCTTAGATTGACTAGACAAATATCTTCCCAGGTATTCAAATATTTTATAACTGCACCCAGCCCCGAGAACTTAAAAACCTTGTTTGATGCACTTGAATATATGGTGCGCATGCTCTGTAATCCTGTGGATGGTTCTGATGTATACTCTTGCATTCTTGCCAAAAATCTAAGTTCTATAAAATCGTATTCCTCTATCTTATCTTCATAGATTGCGTTATTTCTTCAAATGCGGTACAAAGATTAGTTATTACCTTCTTGTTTAATGGGACCCCTAAATCATTCACAATGATAAAAGGATAAACAATACCTTTGCTGAACATATACCCCAGTCCGAACATTTGGAACAACCCAACCCCAAATCACTATTGGAAGGAAATGGAAACAGATATGGTTGATTACATGCTTTTGAATTTTGAGGGCCTTACTGAACCAGATATGTATTACTCTTCTTCTCCAGGAATGAGCAATACAAATACGGATAGGCCATTGGCACAGAGAGTTGCTTTTCCAATTATTAGGAGCTTGCAAATTAAAAAGTGCTAAATGAAGGTGGTTTAGAAATCAGAAAGCCTTGGTTAGTTTTCCTGTCATCCACTGCAAGCGTGCGCATTTGGTTTGGTCTCGACTCTTGAAGGCTTCAGAGTGGGAGACATTATATGCGTGTGACATTAGACGAGTATTTTGTGTGTAAATAGAAAACTTAATTTATTTGTAAAACAAAGGAGAATTTTACCATGTACCAACTAGACCAGACACCACAGTTGAAACTTGAAGCGATCAATTTAACAATGTTGATGGATCTGATCTCAACACATACCAATAAATAATAACTGTAAATAAGAAACATGTTTCTTTCCAACACAGATCGAAGCTTTAAGAAGAGTACTTATACTGAATTGCGTAACCAGACTGCGTTTGCAACTAATATATAGAATTTCAACTTCAGATCATAGACGAGAAACGCGACCAGCGACACAGGAACATTTTCCGATTACAAATAAGTATGGTGCATACTCGTAAATACGACGAAATTCAAATGATGTTAAACAACTCATAGACCATTACTGATTGCAAAGAGAGAACAAAACAATCAATCCAAACATGCCCTCCCGAAACTTCGATCAGCCTTAAGATTATCCAGATTCAAATTATCACGCCTACAAAATGAGAAGGCCAGATAGATCAGAAACTTTAATTTCAGGGATAACAAAAATGGAGGGAAAGGATTTCAATAAAACCTAATCAATCAAAGACACTTTTTCTTTATAAAAATTCTAAGAAGCTTTACATGCTCAAGACTTGCTCAACTGATCGAGAGCTCGATCATTGTTGTAAAAACACAGATATCACGAACAAGGAGGATATTCCTTTGAATAATTCACAAAATACAATAAGATTTGTCTCACTAGATCACAACTTAATGAAAATAGAGTAATAACTAATAATCAATGAATCAGAAAATATTTTCTTACTTGAGGAAAGCCGAGCAAATATGTGGGTCAAATAAACTCACTAGTCCATAGAAAGGATAAATTTGATGTGCCTCGAGCACTGCAGTGAGTTTTTCCTTGCCGTCAAGGTTTGAGATGGTCATCCGAAACACCGCTACACGCAAAAAGTAGTCAAGGCCCCTATCCATGTCAGAACAGGGGCCCGGGCCAGAACAGATGAAGCAAAATTTGTCAGCATCATCGTCGAATGGGATGATAAAGGCATTGGAGGAACTTAAGATACGGGAATCAACAAACATCTCCTCAAGCTCATCTAGATTCTGATAAAAATGCGGGTAACCATTTGCATCCAACTCATAAACAACAAGCTCTTCCGAAAAGAAAGCCTTGGCAATCAGAAAGTTGTTGTATTCTGCAACACATTGCAAAACAGGTTTATCCTCTCTTTTCTTATAGATGTGCTCCATATTTATCCATTTACCTGTTTTTGTGTCAAAACAGTAAGAAATGCCCCCCCTAAGACAAACAACAATCTTGTGGCCCCAAGCATAGAGAGTATGAAAGAAGAATCCAGTATTTAAAGGAGCCCGGTCTTCAATTTCAATGCATGTATACATGGGTGGATGAGGCAGAGTTTCCCACTTTCCATTATCAAAGACCTCGAAACTGGGCTGATCCACGTATAGGCGTAGGGCCAGAACATAGATTTTCCCGTGAAGGGTAACCACTAGAGGATCGACCTTTGGACCAGCAAATCCAGTAGCAATGGTACCCCGGCAGGGTGGGTAGGGGAGGAATGATGGAGACTTGCCGGTGTCAATGGAAAGGACGTCAAAAAAGGGTTTATAACATTTCGGCCCTTGTTTCTCAAGGACATAGACATCCCCCACCATATAAATTTCAGACTCCACATTAAAACATACAACGGGGCTTAAGCAGTCACGAGGATGGGAGCGTCCAAAATCGCAAACAAGTTCAAATTTAGGGCCCTCAGCTAATTTACTGACATTTAAACGGCTCAGTCTTTCATGTCTCTGCACGTACAAATAACAATACCCATTCCTGCTCGGCGGAGGAGTTTCTTTCTGTTGGGACAAATATATAAACAATAATAATAATATATGAGTGACTTAATGTATAATTTATGAGGGCGGATCACTGACACCATATTTTTTACCTAACTTTCTGACCTTAGATTAAAACACTCTTAATGGCTCAGATTAAAGCTGACATGTAATTTAAAAGTAAATAAAAATAAAAACTATCTTAATTGATTTCTCCCTCTTTCTCTCTACTCCCTTTAATTATCACTTATTCTTATAGCTTCCATCCTTTTCACATCTCCTGGGTTATAATTCATCAAAATTTAGTCTCAATTGAAGACGACAACTTTGCGGGTCAATCAGTTCGATCTACTCGAACGGGGATGAAGGATCTCCATTTTTCATCTATTTTGTCTGTGTTTGTGTATAGGAGCAGTGAGGTTAAAACTCAGGGTGATTTAGGGTCCCCTTATTTTGGCATTTTTCTCTCGAAAATAAGCTGGCGCCATTGATCCGCCCCCATGATTTATATAAGCTGCTAATCGTCAATTACAAATAATAATATACAATTAAAAGGAGGCTAACTAATGAACATAACCAGCTAAGCAGAGAGGAAACATACCTGGTGTTTCTGTTGTAACGACGGCGGCGGCACCGAAAGTGAAGATCCAAATTGAAGTTGGTCTAAAATTTTCAAGAGCGTCTGCAGCTCTGCCTTGTTGGAGGTACGGCGGATGCATTCATAACGGTTATCGAGCTCATGGATGAGATCGGGTCAACGCGCTCGATCTTTTTCTTTGCGAGTTTGGAAGGGGCCATTGGACACCAGCGATGCGGCTGTCGGTTAGGAAGCAAGGAAAGTGCTGGTAGAGGGATGAATTCAAAAGAGAAGAGAAGAGAAACCAAACCCAATTCTAAACCTTTACGGGTTAGGGATTTTGCAGGAAGAAATATGATCAAAATTGGAGAGGATGTCCAGCGCGCACCAAGAACCCTATCTAATTCCAATCCCCTTGTGCTTTTTTGGATTTTCTTTTTCAACCGGGTATCTTTTTATTTTGGGCTTTGCAAATTATCCCTTACAAGTTTTTGAGTTACTCAAAAGCTGAGATCCATTTAAACTCAAAAGTCCGGCCCGTCTTTTAAATTAGACATTTTGTGGTGTGAAAAAAGGCACTAAAGATCCATTAATTACGCACACGGGCACTGGGCAAAATAATGCACTACAGCCAAGGATATTCTTTAGTATCACAACCACAATTATCCATGCACTACGGGCCAAGAATATTTGTGTATTCATTAATGGTCATGATCATGCCAACAACTGTCCATCAATGCACTACGGGCCAATGAAAACTTTTACAACATCATTTGTAACATTACGGTCATGATTACACCGAATAATCTCTGGTCATAATCATACCAAGTCCATCTATGCACTACAGGCCACATATGACTTTCACATAATATAAACATGAGGATGATGACAATGATATAAGAATTCAATAAAACAAGTTCAAGAATTAATTTATCCATGAATCAATAACGTCCAAATTGTCAACATGATACTGCTTTGTAGTGTAAAATTCAAGAATGCTCAGAAGAATATTTTCATAAAAGGATACTGGATGAAGTATAAATATCAAAGATATTCCATTAATTTTATGGAGTATAGAAGTCAAAACTTTAACCAACTGAGTAGGGTTTAGGGTTTAGGGTTTGGGGTTTAGGGTTTAGGGTTTGGGGTTTGGGGTTTAGGGTTTAGGGTTTGGGGTTTGGGGTTTGGGGTTTAGGGTTTAGGGTTTAGGGTTTAGGTTTTAGGGTTTGGGTTTGGGGTTTGGGGTTTAGGGGTTTAGGGTTTAGGGTTTAGGGTTTAGGGTTTAGGGTTTAGGGTTTGGGGTTTAGGGTTTGGGGTTTAGGGTTTAGGGTTTAGGGTTTAGGGTTTAGGGTTTAGGGTTTAGGGTTTAGGGTTTAGGGTTTGGGGTTTAGGGTTTAGGGTTTAGGGTTTAGGGTTTGGGGTTTGGGGTTTAGGGTTTGGGGTTTAGGGTTTGGGGTTTAGGGTTTGGGGTTTAGGGTTTGGGGTTTAGGGTTTGGGGTTTGGGGTTTAGGGTTTAGGGTTTAGGGTTTGGGGTTTGGGGTTTGGGGTTTGGGGTTTGGGGTTTGGGGTTTGGGGTTTGGGGTTTGGGGTTTAGGGTTTGGGGTTTTGGGTTTAGGGTTTAGGGTTTGGGGTTTAGGGTTTGGGGTTTAGGGTTTAGGGTTTAGGGTTTAGGGTTTGGGGTTTAGGGTTTAGGGTTTAGGGTTTAGGGTTTAGGGTTTAGGGTTTAGGGTTTGGGGTTTAAGGTTTAGGGTTTGGGGTTTGGGGTTTAGGGTTTGGGGTTTGGGGTTTAGGGTTTAGGGTTTAGGGTTTGGGGGTTGGGGTTTAGGGTTTAGGGTTTAGGATTTGGGGTTTGGGGTTTGGGGTTTAGGGTTTAGGGTTTAGGGTTTAGGGTTTAGGGTTTGGGGTTTGGGGTTTGAGGTTTAGGGTTTAGGGTTTGGGGTTTAGGGTTTGGGGTTTGGGGTTTAGGGTTTAGGGTTTGGGGTTTAGGGTTTAGGGTTTAGGGTTTGGGGTTTGGGGTTTGGGGTTTAGGGTTTAGGGTTTAGGGTTTGGGGTTTAGGGTTTAGGGTTTAGGGTTTAGGGTTTAGGGTTAGGGTTTAGGGTTTAGGGTTTAGGGTTTAGGGTTTAGGGTTTAGGGTTTAGGGTTAGGGTTTAGGGTTTAGGGTTTAGGGTTTAGGGTTAGGGTTTAGGGTTTAGGGTTTAGGGTTTAGGGTTTAGGGTTTTGGGTTTAGGGTTTAGGGTTTAGGGTTTAGGGTTTAGGGTTTAGGGTTTGGGGTTTTGGGTTTGGGGTTTGGGGTTTGGGGTTTGGGGTTTTGGGTTTGGGGTTTGGGGTTTGGGGTTTGGGGTTTGGGGTTTGGGGTTTGGGGTTTGGGTTTTGGGTTTAGGGTGTAGGGTTTGGGGGTTTAGGGTTTAGGGTTTAGGGTTTAGGGTTTAGGGTTT
>CM029019.1:203353017-203420517 GCA_016801055.1 Panax notoginseng | reverse complement strand
CCTGATCGAGATAACTAACATAAGCAACAAACTAATAAGGCCACCTCAACATCTAAATATCAGGCAAAAGCTTAAATTAACTCATAACGTGGCACAAACAATATGATGCCAATCACAGTGAAAACAAGCTAACTATCCTTGTTATTTTGTAAAATGTCAATCTATGCAAGCGATTGAGGCATTTGGGGTCTCTATTTCAACTATTAAATGATTTTATACTCGTGAAAATTCTTGAGCAAAAAACAATTTATGCGATGACCATCCTTATCGAGAAACAAAAAATAAATAAATAAAAGTAAATATCTCAAAACTTAACTTCAAATTCTTGGGAAATAGAAAGTAAACGTTTCAGCTTTGAGTTTTTATTCGATGAAGGGGAAAGAATGGAACGACAACGGTGTTAGGTTTCTTAAATGACTCCATAATCGAGTCTAAACAATTATGGTCGTTTAAGACAATGACTATTAATCAATGGGTTTATCAATGACTAAAAAGGCAACGATTGTTATTGGCTTTTAAATGATGATGATGAGGAGTCCAAAGCCAAGAAGATAAGTTGATTCATATTATGAAAGTATTATTTTGTTTAATATGATGAGAATTGATGTAATTAATTATTTACTAACTTATTAGCAGTGGCATTAGAATATTAATTAGTGATTAGAAATTCTTAATATTTTAGTAAGGTTATTTGAGTCATTGGCGTTTTTATTGTTCCCCAAGTGGAAAAGCTAGAGAAGGGACTCTTGCAAGCCATGGTGTTGTCTTTATGCAATTGAATGGGAGCTGGGTAAAGGAAGGTTGTTGTGCGACTATTGGATGTATTTGGTAAGGAGCAGATATGCTAAACCCTAGACCCTAAACCTCAGACCCAGACCCCCAAACCCTAAAATATTCATTTACTAATATACTTAATTATTATTTATTTAATATTATTATTTATTATATTGTATTTTATATTATATTTATTGTATTTTATATTTCTTAATGTAATTATAGTTAAAATACATTGATGTATTCTTTTTTTATTTTTTTAATAGTATTTATATTTATTGCATATTATATATTAATTAGTTAATGTAGTATTTATATATATTATTAATATGATTATAAAAAAAATTTATATAGTTAAAACCTAATTTTTTTTTTATCATATTAGCAAGTTCAATGAGCAGTTTATTATTTTATTGTATTTTTATTAAAGTTATCATATTATATTTATCTTATTATTTGTCTATATTATATAGTTAAAACCTATTTTTTTAATACAATTACATGTTTAGCAATGAGCAATTATTGTATTTTATTAATTTTTATATTTTTATAATGTAATATTAATGATATTTTTAATAACTATATAGTTAATTTTTAATGTATTTATCAATAATACATGTTATTGTATTTTATTAATTTTATAAAAATATTTTTTTTATTTTAATTTATTATTTTCTTATTTTTTTTACTTATTTTATTATCATATTATATTTATATTTAATGTAACTAGATAAGTGTATATTATTTTATATTATGATCTTTTTTTAACATATTAAATATATTTGTTTTTTTAAAATATATTTATTGTATTTTTTAAATTTTTTTATTGTAATTTATTAACATATTATATATATATATATATATATATAGACAAGCTTACTACACTTGGGCCACTCAATAGTTGACACTTATTGTATATTATATATTAAATACATATGTATATATATATATATATATATAATATATATATATATATATATATATATATATATATATAGTATATTTTAAACATAATATATAGTTACATATTAAATAACTATATATTAAAGTATGTTATAACCATTGTATTTTTATTTTATTTGATATATTATTAACATTTTTTATAGTTAAATAAATATATATTAAAGCATATTATATTTATTGTATATTTATTTTATAATATTTATTATATTTTAATTAATTATTTATAAATATATATATATATATATATATTAGTATATATAATATATATTTTTGATGTATTTATTTTATTATCATATTACATTTATTGTATTTTATATTATACATATATGTATATATAAAATATTGGATGCAGGAGAACTAGCAGTGTGTTGTGACAAATACCACTTGGTCCACTCAAATAGTTTACACTTGACAAGGAAAACTAACACAAGCATACTTGTTATACATGTGCTCAAAATATAGAGTTTTGATTAACAATATTTTGCTCTTAAAGTTGGAAAATTTTAAAAAATGAAGCACGTTTATCAATTCCAAAGCTTTGACATATGCGTGTTATGAAACTGTCTACATATTCATACACGTATACAAAGAGAAAATCATATATTATACTAAGAAAAGATCATATATACAGCTTCTTTAAATTTGTTTTTGTCTAAGGTTAATTTTATTGTTGTTTTACTTTTCAGTTCCAAGACTATGATTTATGTTGTCAGCATTAATTTTATTGAATTATTGAAATGCAATACTATTTTTTACTCTTTAATTTCAATTTACTTTCATATATTTTGTATTTTCCCGTGTCAAATCACTTGACAAGTCAAAATTATTGATAAAGACACTAAATAGGTGTAGAACCTGTGATAAAGAAACTCTTCAGCAGAGATAAAGCCGCCACGGTTGAGATTCAACTGACAAACCCCATTTAAATTACATTATATATATATATATCAATAAAAAACAGAGAGCGGAACATAAGAAACATATACAAAACTAAAATGATTAAACATAATACACGAAAAATTTATGGCCCCTTCCACTGAAATTGCATGAACTTCAACTAAAACTACAAGAAAAAATTATGCCCCCTTCCAAAACTAAAACTGTTTTAACATTTGTTATTTATATATTGTATTGTATTGTCATTTTATTTATGTTATTATCATATAATATATTTTGTTCTTCACATTACAACAAGTACGCAGTAGTCTTGAAACTTGGTTAATGATTTTATTGTTTTGTATTTTTATTTTAGTTTAATTTACTTATTTCCTTCTCTCTTTTTTCTACATATTAAATATATTTATTATTTTTAATATGGTATTTATTTAAAATATAACATATTATATTTATGGTATTTTTAATAACTATATAGTTATTTTTTATTAAAAAATTTATATAGTGTTAATGTAATTATTTTTAACATAGTAATTTCACAATCACCAACAACCAAATACAAAAAATTAGATTATAAAACACCATCTTGCTAAGAAATCATTATCCAATCAATATATGAAAAAGTATATGCGTTAACTTACATTATCACTTTGCACTCTTTCTTTCTCTTCAAGTTCATGTGTTGTTTCCTCTGGAAGAGCTTGGCTTGAGCTCTACATGTTGTTTGAGTAACACAAATACAAGAAAGAATTATGGCCCCTTCTAATGAAGTTGCTAAAATACTAGCATATTAGCCTAAAGAAACTAAAGTCTCAATAGTGTTAATTACACTTAAGGCCACTGCCACAATAGTGTTAGCAATTACTGTACATATTATATAGTAACGTGTTGATTTTGTTGATTGGTTCACTGCCTAATAAGTTCTAATTATGTAATACATTTGTAGCATACCTGAAACTGTTAAAAATAACACAACCATTTCCAAGGCTCGTGTTTGAAACAGCTACAACTTAACAAAAAGACAATTTGCCTATTTTGTTAACATAATAATAGTAAACAATCAAATCTGCTTTAGACTATGCCAATGTATTCACCGATGATCACTGAGCTTCTTTTGACCACAACTAGATTAACAACATAATTTATGATTATATGTACAAGATGACAGTCAAACTGAATCTCTCCTAATATTCAGTTAGGAAAATTAAAGAAAATAGCACTGTTGTTATATGATTTCATGATTACTTTCAAGTTTTAAGTCAAGCTTATTCTCCGAAATAGACAGAATTTCTGACATGAAAAACAGACCGAAAGATTCAAAATTTTCAGCTCCTTGACAATGATGCTTAAGAACAAAGATCTTCACTAATGTTCATCACAACACTCGGCACAAATGTGTCTCCATAAACCAAGTTGAGAATTAATTCTCAGTACTGGCCTCATCTTCAAGGATATTCTCAATTTTCCTTCCCTTTCTTTTTTTCTTTTACGCTTTTTGTTTTTTTGAATGATACTATCTCTCATATTCAAAGTTCCCAACTATCACTACTACCCAATTTTCATAATGTCCACGTTATTGCAAATCAAAACTCAAACCCAATCATTCAGGACCTCTAGACAAAACTCTCCCCAATGGACATATAATCAGCCATGCTTTCCATCTTGGCCTCAAATTTTCTTATATTTCCTAATACGAAGTCAAATATGTCAAATAGTAATTGAGATTGATATAATATTCACCATAGTTGCTCTTCAAAACTACCTGACATTAAATTCAACTTCCATTTTGATTTCCAGTATATATACCTACCATAGGCATTTACCAAATCTACTATCACTAGTCAGTCACTACACAGGAAAAAGGAAATACAAACAAAAATAGTGGTCAATACCAACCTGCTAATTTGATTTGATGTTCTGCTAATTTCACGGTGACGAATCTGTAAATGAAGGATACCAAACATATTATGCAGTTAGTGTTGCTAACTACTTTTTGAAAAAACAAGTGATATTCAAATAGTAGATAGATTATACTTCATACTTTTAATTAGTAAAAATCTATTCAAGGCGGCACCAAAAAGGAGGTGGTGCCATGTACACATTATACTGAAAAGCAAGAAAACAAAAGTTCCTGCCAAAATAACTGGCCCAAATTTTGCACTAGACATACATGAACTTCAACTACTATTTTATTAATAATATGCAAGACATTTGAACCCCAATCAATTTTATTTTGATAATGAAAAATAAAACCTTTTAAACACACACACATAAGAGAGAGTGAGGGATAGAGATTTACTTGGAAGTTCAAATGTGAGAATTCACATAGTTAATGCCTAGTGTGAAAGAACCTTGATAGGCATACTGCGAGATATTTATTGTAAGACCCCAATTTTTATAAATAAAGATGAATTTTCTATAAATATCATTTTTGAATATTATGGAGTTAATTTGATATAATGTTATAGTTGTGGGTAATATTTATAAATTTTGCAAAGTAAGCAAGTTGTTATAAAATATTCGTTTGGTCGGAGAATATTCTTTTTGTCGAGGAATATTCGTACGACGGCACAATCATTGGTGGACCCCACAACGGAATTATTGTCGGATTGAGAAAACGATAGAATTATCTTTCTATAAAAATAACGGCTGAGGTGTTACCGTTAAAACCGTTAAAACTGTTGAACTACTCGGTAGTAAAAGTACAGTAATACGCGTGATTGCATAGTAGCATACGGTATTGATTATTGATGCTTACGTGAGAAGTCACTCAGCTATACTCAATTATTGCTACAGTAATTGCTGCATCATATCTCTTAAATTATTGTCATAGTATCATCTGTATAATATGTTATATTATTAAATCAATAATTGAGACGTTGTGGTAAGTTTGGTTATTTTATGGGGGGCCATATGTCATCATCTATGAGTCTCTTCGTCAATAGTAATTACCGTCGTCAATAGTAATTATCTTCGTCAATAGTATTTACCTTGGTCAATAGTAATTACCTTCGTCAATAGTATTTACCTTGGTCAATAGTAATTACTTTCGTCAATAGTAGTTGTCCCTTCAATATTACCAAGAGTCATTTGACCCTTCGTTAAGACCAAGAGTCATTTGACCCTTCGTTAAGACCAAGAGCCACCCTCGTTTTTCTATAAATAGAGGCCTAGGGCTTCATTATTTTTCACGAATTCATTCAAGCTATAGAGAGAGAAAGTATAGAGAGAATAAGAGAGAGAGAATAAAAGTATTCTGCTACATCACTTTTCTAATATCCAGTTCTTTTAAGGTAGGGAATATTATTTCTTTTATATTCATGAAGAGAACTTCTGTTATTCCATTTGTTATTATTCTGTTAGAATAACCAGTATACGCGGTCTACCCTATACTTGGTGACATTCTTCTATTATTCTGTTGGAACATCCTGTCTGTGTGTTTTACACCGGACCTGGTTCCGTTTATTATTCTGTTGGAACATCCTGTCTGTGTGTTTTACACCGGACCTGGTTCCGTTTTATTATTATTCTGTTGGAATATCCTGTCTGTGTGTTTTACACCGGACCTGGTTCCATTATTTATTATTCTGTCGGAATATCCTGTCTGTGCGTTTACGCCGGACCTGGTTCCATTATTTATTATTCTATTGGAATAACCTGTCTGTGCGGTCTATCGCATGCATGGTGATTTCTTTTGTTATTCCATTCTTTATTGTACTCAGTTGGTTAAGTTTTAACTTCTATACTCCATGAAAGTTGTGGAATATCCTTGATAGTTGCGTTTCATCCAGTATCTTTTCAAGAAAATATTCTTCTAAGCATTCTTGAATTTTACTCCACAATGCAGTATCATGTTGACAATTTGGACGTTGTTAATTCCTGGATAAATTAATTCTTGAACTTGTTTTATTGAATTCTTATATCATTGTCATCATCCTCATGTTTATAAAATGTTGAAAGTCATCTGTGGCATGTAGTGCATAGATGGACTTGGTATGATTATGACCAGGGATTATTCGGTATAATCATGACCGTAATGTTACAAATGATGTGGTAAAAGTCCTCATTGGCCCGTAGTGCATTGATGGACAGTTGTTGGCATGATCATGACCATTAATGAATATACGAATATCCTTGGCCGTAGTGCAGGGGTGATTCGATGATGTGGATTATTTTATTAAGCTGAGTCCCAGCGATCACAGTGTTGAAAAACTTTTTAAATCATAAAAGATAGTAGAGTTTATTTTCTACTTGACTCTTTTAATGGATTGCTTGTTCCGCTACAGTTAAACTTGATGTCTATTATATTTTATCAGTTTAACATTGTTGAAGGCTAATGATAATTTATTCTGCATTATCTTAGTCATAATATTTCTTACTGGGCTAGTTGAGCTCACCCTTTCTTTCACTGTTCTCTTCAGGAAATGAGAACGTAGCTGGGGCAAGTCGGGGAACGGAGTGATGGTCCGAAGAATAGTATTAGTTAGTAGTCCTCACTATTCTATGTAATGGTGTGTTAATAAATGTAATGAGGACTCCTTTTGAGTATGAATACTCTCTAGAAGATAATATTTGTATTCAAACTCACAGTTTATGTTTTGTCGTATTATACACGACAGTTGTATTATTAAGTTGTATTTGTATTCTGTACTATGTATCTGACGACCCAAGATGGGTGATGTATACCTAATTTTGGGGGCGTCACAGTTGGTATCAGAGCTTAGGGATATGATCCCTGGCTAAGATGTGAGAATAGAACTAGGAGGGGAGAGACGGGGAATTCCTTCGCTAGTATGACATACCTAAGTTTATTTGCATGGTATTTAATTGGTCGGTCATAATATAAGGATAATATATGACATATCAATTAATTTTTATTTTGTGGCAGTATCTGAAAATGGCATCTGAGAACGTTGAGAATAGCAATGGAGCACAGACGACTGTTGATTCACCACATATCAATAATCAGGATAATGTGCATCAGGAAGGTGTCAATCCTCATGCAAACAACAACAGTGACCAAATGATGAATGATCAAATGTTCAGAGGCTTTATGCAATTCATGCAACAACAGGTGAAAGTGGCTCCTGTCCACAACGTAGGTGGAAATACTGGAAACTCTCTGGCGGTCACCGCTAAACAGTTTAAGGAGCTGGGACCACCGGAGTTTAAGGGAGAACCCAAACCACTTGTAGCTGAAACATGGATAAAGCAGATCAACAAGATATTTGATGTCTTGGGTTGCTCCGAGGAGCAAAAGGTTCCCTTTGCCGCCTTTATGTTGCGAGGAGAGGCAGATTACTGGTGGGAATCGATAAAGCGTACTCAACCTGCCGCACTGAAGATGTCCTGGGAGAAGTTCCAAGAGCTGTTTAATGACAAATACTTTTCCGAGAGTATTCGTCACATGAAGGAGGTGGAGTTCATCAAATTGGAGCAGAATAATATGACCGTGTCGCAGTACGAGGCAAAATTTGCGGAGTTATCCCGGTTTACGTCCCACCTGGTGGATAATGAAGAAAGAATGACGCGGATGTTTTTAAGAGGTTTGAAGCCGGAGATACGTCAACATCTTGTTTCTCATAAACTGTGTTTGTATTCAGATGTTGTAAATAGGGCTCAGTTGGTGGAGCGCGATAACGAGACAACGCAACCAAAAGAGAGCAGCCGGCAAAATGATAATACCAGTGAGAGCAGTCATCGAAGCGGTGACAACAAGCGTGGAGGGAATCAACAGGCCAGAAATGGTAACCACTTCGGTGGTAATCAGGGCCAAAACAATAAGAATGGACATTTCAAGAAGAGGAGATTCAACAATGATGGAAAGACGTCAGCACCAGCACCTGTCGTTAAGGAAGGAGAACGACCACCTATCATATGTTTCAAATGCGGAGGGGAGGGGCACATCAGTCCAAACTGCGCGATGCCGTCCAAAGCATGTTATAATTGTGGAAGAGAAGGTCATTTAGCCCGATTTTGTCGTTTACCGAAGACAAATTCAGCTAGGATGGAGGCACCAAAAGCCGTCCCAGAAAAGTCAAAACCGGTTGTGCAAGGGAGAGCGTTTGTTGTGAACTCCCAGAGAGCAAGGAACCCGAATGAGGTCATCACGGGTAAGCTTATTATAAACTCTAAAGAAGTTTATACTTTATTTGATACCGGTTCAACCCATTCTTTTATTTCTCCTACTTGCGCTCATCGATTAAATTTGATTCCGGAGAAATTAGACTTTGACTTATCTGTGGAAACTCCGTTGGGAGAAACCTTCATTACCTCCACTGTTTATAAGTCTTGTTTGGTTCAAGTTGGTACCCACACATTACCTATCGATCTGATTTCATTAAAAATACTTGCATTTGACGTGATTCTAGGGATTGATTGGTTAACTACTCATTATGCAAAAATTGATTGTTTTCGTAAGGTTGTTAGTTTTCATATTCCTAATCGACCTATTATGCGAATTCAAGCAACCAAACCATTAAAATCAATCGCTGTCATCTCAAGCCATAAAACTATTCGTTTATTGAAAAACGGATGTCAAGCTTTCTTAGCTCATGTCACAGATCTAAACAAAAATACGTCAGTTTTGAATGATATTTCTATTGTTAATAAATTCCCTGACGTATTCCCTGAAGAACTTCCTGGCCTACCCCCAGAGCGTGAAATTGAATTTTGTATCGATCTTGAACCCGGTACAAAACCCATTTCCAAAGCCCCATATCGAATGGCTCCTATTGAACTTCAGGAGTTAAAGATCCAACTGCAGGAATTGTTAGACATTGGCTTTATTCGTCCTAGTACTTCTCCTTGGGGAGCTCCTGTTCTATTCGTGAAGAAGAAAGATGGAAGTATGCGACTTTGTATTGATTATCGGGAGTTGAATCATGTCACCATCAAAAACAGGTACCCATTGCCACGTATTGATGACCTGTTTGACCAGTTGCAAGGAGCACAATTCTTTTCAAAGATCGATCTTCGTTCTGGATATCATCAGCTGAAGGTTAGAACTGAGGATATTCCAAAGACGGCTTTTAGAACTCGGTACGGGCATTATGAATTCCTAGTCATGTCCTTTGGATTGACTAATGCTCATGCTGCCTTCATGGATATGATGAACCGGGTATTCAAGGAATATTTGGATCACTTTGTGGTCGTCTTTATTGATGACATCCTTATTTATTCTAAAAGCCGTGAAGATCATGAGCAACACTTGAGGCTGGTACTCCAAAAGCTTCGTGAATACAAGCTTTATGCCAAGTTGAAGAAATGCGAGTTCTGGCTGGAGGAGGTAGCATTCCTTGGGCACGTAGTATCAAGTCGTGGAATATCGGTTGACCCGGCAAAGATTGAAGCTATTCAAAGCTGGGAGCAACCTAAATCAGTGACCGAGGTACGTAGCTTTCTTGGTTTAGCTGGTTATTATCGGAGATTCGTGGAAGGATTTTCTCGAATCGCTACTCCATTAACTCAACTGACTCGGAAAGATACAAAGTTTGGTTGGAGCGAAGAATGTGAGCAGAGTTTTCAAGAACTCAAGAGGAGACTCATTTCAGCACCTGTTCTAACAATACCATCTGGCTCGGAGGGATTTGTCATCTACAGTGATGCTTCGAGCAAAGGGTTGGGATGCGTTCTCATGCAACATGGAAAAGTCATAGCCTATGCATCAAGACAACTCAAGGAATATGAGAGGAATTATCCTACTCATGATCTAGAGTTGGCAGCTGTTGTCTTTGCACTTAAAATTTGGAGGCATTACTTGTATGGGGAGAAAGTGGAGATCTTTACGGATCATAAAAGCCTCAAATATTTCTTCACTCAAAAGGAACTCAACATGCGACAACGACGTTGGCTTGAACTGTTGAAAGATTATGATCATACCATTCAATACCATCCTAGAAAAGCGAACGTGGTAGCTGACGCATTGAGTAGAAGATCATATGCGGGTACAAGTGCAATATTAACAACGCAAAGGCCCATTTTGTGTGACTTGCAAAGGATGGAGATAGAGTTGAAGACTCCAGGGACCCATGTGATGATGGCGAATATACGAGTAGAACCGACTTTAATCGATAAAGTTAAAGCTGCTCAAGCTACAGACCTGGAGCTGATACGTATGAGGAAGAAAGTGCAAGAAGGTGTTATGCCGGAAGCAAGAATCGATGAGGAAGGAATACTTCGAGTCAACTCCAGACTTTGTGTTCCTAACAACCCTGATTTAAAGTATGAAATCATGATGGAGGCGCACAACACACCGTTTGCAATCCATCCTGGAAGTACCAAAATGTATCATGATCTTCGTCATACATTTTGGTGGAGCAATATGAAGAGAGAGATAGCGTTGTTTATCTCAAGGTGTCTAACTTGTCAACGAGTCAAAGCGGAGCATCAAGTACCAAAAGGTCCATTGCAACCACTTGAAATTCCAGAATGGAAGTGGGAGCACATTACCATGGATTTCGTTACCGGTCTTCCCAGGGTTTCTCAAGGTATTGATGCGATTTGGGTCATTGTTGATAGATTGACCAAGTCTGCTCATTTCTTACCGATACGAGAAACTTATACACTTGAACGTCTTGCTCGTATGTACATAAACGAGATTGTAAGACTGCATGGTATGCCAGTATCCATAATTTCTGATCGAGACCCAAGATTCACTTCACGATTTTGGGTTAGTTTACAAAAAGCTATGGGCACGGAGTTACGATTTAGTTCAGCATATCATCCTCAGACGGATGGACAATCAGAGAGGACTATTCAAACTCTTGAAGATCTATTAAGACTCTGTGTCTTTGACTTCAAGGGAAGTTGGGACAAGTTCTTACCATTGGTGGAGTTTTCCTACAACAACAGTTATCAAGCAAGTATTGGCATGGCTCCATTCGAAGCATTGTATGGAAGAAAATGTCGTTCTCCAGTATGTTGGGATGAGGTGGGCGAAGCAACGTTGTTGGGACCGGAGTTGGTACGTATGACTACAGAAAAGATTCAAACGATCCGACAACGTATAAAAACCTCACAAGATCGACAAAAGAGTTATGCTGATCTTCATCGAAAGGACGTGGAATTTGATGTAGGAGATCATGTGTTCTTACGTGTTGCTCCATGGAAAGGAGTTACAAGATTTGGAAAGAGAGGAAAGCTAAATACTCGATTCATCGGTCCATTTTTAATCCTCGATCGAGTAGGAACTGTGGCTTATAGACTCGCTTTACCGCCAAGTATGTCTCGTGTTCATAACGTTTTTCACATATCCATGTTACGCAAATATGTGGAAGACCCGAACCACATTATTGAGTTAGAACCGGACGAAATAGCGGAGGATTTGACGTATGAAGAAGTTCCTGTTCAAATCTTGGATAAGAAGGAACATATTCTACGCTCCAAGGTTATACCTCAAGTCAAAGTTTTGTGGAGAAACCACGATGTTGAGGAAATGACTTGGGAGTTAGAATCAGAAATGAAATCAAGGTATCCTTACCTCTTCGACATACCAGGTACGTACCCTAATTTCGAGGGCGAAATTTCATAAGAAGGGAGGTTGTAAGACCCCAATTTTTATAAATAAAGATGAATTTTCTATAAATATCATTTTTGAATATTATGGAGTTAATTTGATATAATGTTATAGTTGTGGGTAATATTTATAAATTTTGCAAAGTAAGCAAGTTGTTATAAAATATTCGTTTGGTCGGAGAATATTCTTTTTGTCGAGGAATATTCGTACGACGGCACAATCATTGGTGGACCCCACAACGGAATTATTGTCGGATTGAGAAAACGACAGAATTATCTTTCTATAAAAATAACGGCTGAGGTGTTACCGTTAAAACCGTTAAAACTGTTGAACTACTCGGTAGTAAAAGTACAGTAATACGCGTGATTGCATAGTAGCACACGGTATTGATTATTGATGCTTACGTGAGAAGTCACTCAGCTATACTCAATTATTGCTACAGTAATTGCTGCATCATATCTCTTAAATTATTGTCATAGTATCATCTGTATAATATGTTATATTATTAAATCAATAATTGAGACGTTGTGGTAAGTTTGGTTATTTTATAGGGGGCCATATGTCATCATCTAAGAGTCTCTTCATCAATAGTAATTACCGTCGTCAATAGTAATTACCTTCGTCAATAGTATTTACCTTGGTCAATAGTAATTACCTTCGTCAATAGTATTTACCTTGGTCAATAGTAATTACCTTCGTCAATAGTATTTACCTTGGTCAATAGTAATTACTTTCGTCAATAGTAGTTGTCCCTTCAATATTACCAAGAGTCATTTGACCCTTCGTTAAGACCAAGAGTCATTTGACCCTTCGTTAAGACCAAGAGTCACCCTCGGTTTTTCTATAAATAGAGGCCTAGGGCTTCATTATTTTTCACGAATTCATTCAAGCTATAGAGAGAGAAAGTATAGAGAGAATAAAAGTATTCTGCTACATCACTTTTCCAATATCCAGTTCTTTTAAGGTAGGGAATATTATTTCTTTTATATTCATGAAGAGAACTTCTGTTATTCCATTTGTTATTATTCTGTTAGAATAACCAGTATATGCGGTCTACCCTATACTTGGTGACATTCTTCTATTATTCTGTTGGAACATCCTGTCTGTGTGTTTTACACCGGACCTGGTTCCGTTTATTATTCTGTTGGAACATCCTGTCTGTGTGTTTTACACCGGACCTGGTTCCGTTTTATTATTATTCTGTTGGAATATCCTTTCTGTGTGTTTTACACCGGACCTGGTTCCATTATTTATTATTCTGTCGGAATATCCTGTCTGTGTGTTTACGCCGGACCTGGTTCCATTATTTATTATTCTATTGGAATAACCTGTCTATGCGGTCTATCGCATGCATGGTGATTTCTTTTGTTATTCCATTCTTTATTGTACTCAGTTGGTTAAGTTTTGACTTCTATACTCCATGAAAGTTGTGGAATATCCTTGATAGTTGCGTTTCATCCAGTATCTTTTCAAGAAAATATTCTTCTAAGCATTCTTGAATTTTACTCCACAATGCAGTATCATGTTGACAATTTGGACGTTGTTAATTCCTGGATAAATTAATTCTTGAACTTGTTTTATTGAATTCTTATATCATTGTCATCATCCTCATGTTTATAAAATATTGAAAGTCATCTGTGGCATGTAGTGCATAGATGGACTTGGTATGATTATGACCAGGGATTATTCGGTATAATCATGACCGTAATGTTACAAATGATGTGGTAAAAGTCCTCATTGGCCCGTAGTGCATTGATGGACAGTTGTTGGCATGATCATGACCATTAATGAATATACGAATATCCTTGGCCGTAGTGCAGGGGTGATTCGATGATGTGGATTATTTTATTAAGCTGAGTCCCAGCGATCACAGTGTTGAAAAACTTTTTAAATCATAAAAGATAGTAGAGTTTATTTTCTACTTGACTCTTTTAATGGATTGCTTGTTCCGCTACAGTTAAACTTGATGTCTATTATATTTTATCAGTTTAACATTGTTGAAGGCTAATGATAATTTATTCTGCATTATCTTAGTCATAATATTTCTTACTGGGCTAGTTGAGCTCACCCTTTCTTTCACTGTTCTCTTCAGGAAATGAGAACGTAGCTGGGGCAAGTCGGGGAACGGAGTGATGGTCCGAAGAATAGTATTAGTTAGTAGTCCTCACTATTCTATGTAATGGTGTGTTAATAAATGTAATGAGACTCCTTTTGAGTATGAATACTCACTAGAAGATAATATTTGTATTCAAACTCACAGCTTATGTTTTATCGTATTGTACACGACAGTTGTATTATTAAGTTGTATTTGTATTCTGTACTATGTATCTGACGACCCAAGATGGGTGATGTATACCTAATTTTGGGGGCGTCACATTTATACAACACCAAACAAAATAACAGTAAAAGAGTTAACTATTTATAGTTAATAACAACAAAAGAGTTAACTATTTGTAGTTAGTTCATTCCAACATATCAAATATACTAAATATACTATTAGAACCAAAAGAAACATTCAAAGATTGACTCTCTGCTACCATACCTGTGGATTCGTAAGCTGAGCTCCAACTAACTCCTTTTTGACAGATACATCTCCACCACTAGCAGATCCCTTAGCCACTACTAAAATCACCTAGAATAAATAAATGAAACAAAAACAGAAAATAATAATAATAAAAAGCACTGAGAATGTTATTACATACCTCTAACTGCAGCATCATGTGGGTTTCCCACAAATATCAATGAAACATAGGATGGGAAAAATTGGTGTTAGTTTGATCCACAACAAAACATAAACCCTAGACCCTAGACCCTAGACCCTAACCCTAAACCCTAAACCCCAAACCCCAAACCCCAACCCCCAACCCCCAACCCCCAAACCCCAAACCCCAAACCCCAACCCCTAACCCCCAAACCCTAAACCCTAAACCCTAAACCCTAAACTATAAACCCTAGACCCTAAACCCTAGACCCTAGACCCTAGACCCTAAACCCTAGACCCTAGACCCTAGACCCTAGACCCTAGACCCTAGACCCAAGACCCCGGACCCCGGACCCCGGACCCCGGACCCCGAACCCTAAAAAACCCTAAAAACCCTAAACCCTAAACCCTAAAAAACCCTAAAAACCCTAAAAACCAAAAACCCTAAACCTTAAACCCTAAACCCTAAACCCTAACCCCTAAACCCTAAACCCTAAACCCTAAACCCCGAGCCCCGAGCCCGGAGCCCGGAGCCCGGAGCCCGGAACCCGGAACCCGGAACCCCAAACCCCAAACCCCAAAACCCAAACCCCAAACCCTAAACCCTAAACCCTAAACCCAAAACCCAAAACCCAAAACCCAAAACCCTAAACCCAAAACCCAAAACCCAAAACCCTAAACCCTAAACCCTAAACCCTAAACCCTAAACCCTAAACCCAAAACCCTAAACCCTGAACCCTGAACCCCGGGCCCCGGGCCCCGGGCCCCGGAACCCCGGAAATTTGTACAGTCATTCCTATAAAATTTGAATTTGAATATTTAAATTTGAATTTGAATTTGAATTTGTTTTTGTGGTTAGATCCCAGATATTTGAATTTGAATGATTAGTTATGACATATATTTCTCCTTAATTTTAGGTTTCCTTATTAATATGAATTGCGTTATTTTTGTAATTATTTTGTGTATGTTTTATTTTTGTAATTACTTTCTAATTATTGTATATTAATGTTAAGATCTTTCTAATTATTTTATTTTCTAATTACTTTCTATCCAAGGCTACTGCTGGATGATGGATGATGGATGATGAATTCAATAATCACAAAAAAGCCACAGTTCCAATCATTAACAGCCTATCTAGGCTAATGAGGAATGATGAACAACGAATCATGCCAATGAATTACTTCGAGAGAAACCAAACAATAGAACTACAAAAACATTGGAAAAACTAAAAAGGTCCAAAATTACAGAAAATCCACAATCTTTTTAGCTACCAACTTGAGAGTCCAACCTTAAATGGAAAAGCATCCCTCAAAATATATGGTGACGTCTCATGTATAACATAAAATTAAAGAAAAAGGAACTAAATATTACTGAGAAAAAATTCCAAAAGAGGCATGCACATGGTTAAAAGCGATCAACAATCTATGTTTATATTTAATGTAACAAGGATAACCCAACAAACTTAAATAATAACTTAATCATTAAATATGACTCGGTACTTTTTTCACAATGATTTTCACTGGGAAAAATCATCTTTTGTTCTTATCTTAACAAGCTTACTTTCCTTCCACATGTAAAAGATATACTAGACCTGATCGAGATAACTAACATAAGCAACAAACTAATAAGGCCACCTCAACATCTAAATATCAGGCAAAAGCTTAAATTAACTCATAACGTGGCACAAACAATATGATGCCAATCACAGTGAAAACAAGCTAACTATCCTTGTTATTTTGTAAAATGTCAATCTATGCAAGCGATTGAGGCATTTGGGGTCTCTATTTCAACTATTAAATGATTTTATACTCGTGAAAATTCTTGAGCAAAAAACAATTTATGCGATGACCATCCTTATCGAGAAACAAAAAATAAATAAATAAAAGTAAATATCTCAAAACTTAACTTCAAATTCTTGGGAAATAGAAAGTAAACGTTTCAGCTTTGAGTTTTTATTCGATGAAGGGGAAAGAATGGAACGACAACGGTGTTAGGTTTCTTAAATGACTCCATAATCGAGTCTAAACAATTATGGTCGTTTAAGACAATGACTATTAATCAATGGGTTTATCAATGACTAAAAAGGCAACGATTGTTATTGGCTTTTAAATGATGATGATGAGGAGTCCAAAGCCAAGAAGATAAGTTGATTCATATTATGAAAGTATTATTTTGTTTAATATGATGAGAATTGATGTAATTAATTATTTACTAACTTATTAGCAGTGGCATTAGAATATTAATTAGTGATTAGAAATTCTTAATATTTTAGTAAGGTTATTTGAGTCATTGGCGTTTTTATTGTTCCCCAAGTGGAAAAGCTAGAGAAGGGACTCTTGCAAGCCATGGTGTTGTCTTTATGCAATTGAATGGGAGCTGGGTAAAGGAAGGTTGTTGTGCGACTATTGGATGTATTTGGTAAGGAGCAGATATGCTAAACCCTAGACCCTAAACCTCAGACCCAGACCCCCAAACCCTAAAATATTCATTTACTAATATACTTAATTATTATTTATTTAATATTATTATTTATTATATTGTATTTTATATTATATTTATTGTATTTTATATTTCTTAATGTAATTATAGTTAAAATACATTGATGTATTCTTTTTTTATTTTTTTAATAGTATTTATATTTATTGCATATTATATATTAATTAGTTAATGTAGTATTTATATATATTATTAATATGATTATAAAAAAATTTTATATAGTTAAAACCTAATTTTTTTTTTATCATATTAGCAAGTTCAATGAGCAGTTTATTATTTTATTGTATTTTTATTAAAGTTATCATATTATATTTATCTTATTATTTGTCTATATTATATAGTTAAAACCTATTTTTTTAATACAATTACATGTTTAGCAATGAGCAATTATTGTATTTTATTAATTTTTATATTTTTATAATGTAATATTAATGATATTTTTAATAACTATATAGTTAATTTTTAATGTATTTATCAATAATACATGTTATTGTATTTTATTAATTTTATAAAAATATTTTTTTTTATTTTAATTTATTATTTTCTTATTTTTTTACTTATTTTATTATCATATTATATTTATATTTAATGTAACTAGATAAGTGTATATTATTTTATATTATGATCTTTTTTTAAAATATTAAATATATTTGTTTTTTTAAAATATATTTATTGTATTTTTTAAATTTTTTTATTGTAATTTATTAACATATTATATATATATATATATATAGACAAGCTTACTACACTTGGGCCACTCAATAGTTGACACTTATTGTATATTATATATTAAATACATATGTATATATATATATATATATATATATATATATATATATATGTATATTTTAAACATAATATATAGTTACATATTAAATAACTATATATTAAAGTATGTTATAACCATTGTATTTTTATTTTATTTGATATATTATTAACATTTTTTATAGTTAAATAAATATATATTAAAGCATATTATATTTATTGTATATTTATTTTATAATATTTATTATATTTTAATTAATTATTTATAAATATATATATATATATATATATTAGTATATATAATATATATTTTTGATGTATTTATTTTATTATCATATTACATTTATTGTATTTTATATTATACATATATGTATATATAAAATATTGGATGCAGGAGAACTAGCAGTGTGTTGTGACAAATACCACTTGGTCCACTCAAATAGTTTACACTTGACAAGGAAAACTAACACAAGCATACTTGTTATACATGTGCTCAAAATATAGAGTTTTGATTAACAATATTTTGCTCTTAAAGTTGGAAAATTTTAAAAAATGAAGCACGTTTATCAATTCCAAAGCTTTGACATATGCGTGTTATGAAACTGTCTACATATTCATACACGTATACAAAGAGAAAATCATATATTATACTAAGAAAAGATCATATATACAGCTTCTTTAAATTTGTTTTTGTCTAAGGTTAATTTTATTGTTGTTTTACTTTTCAGTTCCAAGACTATGATTTATGTTGTCAGCATTAATTTTATTGAATTATTGAAATGCAATACTATTTTTTACTCTTTAATTTCAATTTACTTTCATATATTTTGTATTTTCCCGTGTCAAATCACTTGACAAGTCAAAATTATTGATAAAGACACTAAATAGGTGTAGAACCTGTGATAAAGAAACTCTTCAGCAGAGATAAAGCCGCCACGGTTGAGATTTAACTGACAAACCCCATTTAAATTACATTATATATATATATCAATAAAAAACAGAGAGCGGAACATAAGAAACATATACAAAACTAAAATGATTAAACATAATACACGAAAAATTTATGGCCCCTTCCACTGAAATTGCATGAACTTCAACTAAAACTACAAGAAAAAATTATGCCCCCTTCCAAAACTAAAACTGTTTTAACATTTGTTATTTATATATTGTATTGTATTGTCATTTTATTTATGTTATTATCATATAATATATTTTGTTCTTCACATTACAACAAGTACGCAGTAGTCTTGAAACTTGGTTAATGATTTTATTGTTTTGTATTTTTATTTTAGTTTAATTTACTTATTTCCTTCTCTCTTTTTTCTACATATTAAATATATTTATTATTTTTAATATGGTATTTATTTAAAATATAACATATTATATTTATGGTATTTTTAATAACTATATAGTTATTTTTTATTAAAAAATTTATATAGTGTTAATGTAATTATTTTTAACATAGTAATTTCACAATCACCAACAACCAAATACAAAAAATTAGATTATAAAACACCATCTTGCTAAGAAATCATTATCCAATCAATATATGAAAAAGTATATGCGTTAACTTACATTATCACTTTGCACTCTTTCTTTCTCTTCAAGTTCATGTGTTGTTTCCTCTGGAAGAGCTTGGCTTGAGCTCTACATGTTGTTTGAGTAACACAAATACAAGAAAGAATTATGGCCCCTTCTAATGAAGTTGCTAAAATACTAGCATATTAGCCTAAAGAAACTAAAGTCTCAATAGTGTTAATTACACTTAAGGCCACTGCCACAATAGTGTTAGCAATTACTGTACATATTATATAGTAACGTGTTGATTTTGTTGATTGGTTCACTGCCTAATAAGTTCTAATTATGTAATACATTTGTAGCATACCTGAAACTGTTAAAAATAACACAACCATTTCCAAGGCTCGTGTTTGAAACAGCTACAACTTAACAAAAAGACAATTTGCCTATTTTGTTAACATAATAATAGTAAACAATCAAATCTGCTTTAGACTATGCCAATGTATTCACCGATGATCACTGAGCTTCTTTTGACCACAACTAGATTAACAACATAATTTATGATTATATGTACAAGATGACAGTCAAACTGAATCTCTCCTAATATTCAGTTAGGAAAATTAAAGAAAATAGCACTGTTGTTATATGATTTCATGATTACTTTCAAGTTTTAAGTCAAGCTTATTCTCCGAAATAGACAGAATTTCTGACATGAAAAACAGACCGAAAGATTCAAAATTTTCAGCTCCTTGACAATGATGCTTAAGAACAAAGATCTTCACTAATGTTCATCACAACACTCGGCACAAATGTGTCTCCATAAACCAAGTTGAGAATTAATTCTCAGTACTGGCCTCATCTTCAAGGATATTCTCAATTTTCCTTCCCTTTCTTTTTTTCTTTTACGCTTTTTGTTTTTTTGAATGATACTATCTCTCATATTCAAAGTTCCCAACTATCACTACTACCCAATTTTCATAATGTCCACGTTATTGCAAATCAAAACTCAAACCCAATCATTCAGGACCTCTAGACAAAACTCTCCCCAATGGACATATAATCAGCCATGCTTTCCATCTTGGCCTCAAATTTTCTTATATTTCCTAATACGAAGTCAAATATGTCAAATAGTAATTGAGATTGATATAATATTCACCATAGTTGCTCTTCAAAACTACCTGACATTAAATTCAACTTCCATTTTGATTTCCAGTATATATACCTACCATAGGCATTTACCAAATCTACTATCACTAGTCAGTCACTACACAGGAAAAAGGAAATACAAACAAAAATAGTGGTCAATACCAACCTGCTAATTTGATTTGATGTTCTGCTAATTTCACGGTGACGAATCTGTAAATGAAGGATACCAAACATATTATGCAGTTAGTGTTGCTAACTACTTTTTGAAAAAACAAGTGATATTCAAATAGTAGATAGATTATACTTCATACTTTTAATTAGTAAAAATCTATTCAAGGCGGCACCAAAAAGGAGGTGGTGCCATGTACACATTATACTGAAAAGCAAGAAAACAAAAGTTCCTGCCAAAATAACTGGCCCAAATTTTGCACTAGACATACATGAACTTCAACTACTATTTTATTAATAATATGCAAGACATTTGAACCCAATCAATTTTATTTTGATAATGAAAAATAAAACCTTTTAAACACACACACATAAGAGAGAGTGAGGGATAGAGATTTACTTGGAAGTTCAAATGTGAGAATTCACATAGTTAATGCCTAGTGTGAAAGAACCTTGATAGGCATACTGCGAGATATTTATTGTAAGACCCCAATTTTTATAAATAAAGATGAATTTTCTATAAATATCATTTTTGAATATTATGGAGTTAATTTGATATAATGTTATAGTTGTGGGTAATATTTATAAATTTTGCAAAGTAAGCAAGTTGTTATAAAATATTCGTTTGGTCGGAGAATATTCTTTTTGTCGAGGAATATTCGTACGACGGCACAATCATTGGTGGACCCCACAACGGAATTATTGTCGGATTGAGAAAACGACAGAATTATCTTTCTATAAAAATAACGGCTGAGGTGTTACCGTTAAAACCGTTAAAACTGTTGAACTACTCGGTAGTAAAAGTACAGTAATACGCGTGATTGCATAGTAGCATACGGTATTGATTATTGATGCTTACGTGAGAAGTCACTCAGCTATACTCAATTATTGCTACAGTAATTGCTGCATCATATCTCTTAAATTATTGTCATAGTATCATCTGTATAATATGTTATATTATTAAATCAATAATTGAGACGTTGTGGTAAGTTTGGTTATTTTATGGGGGGCCATATGTCATCATCTATGAGTCTCTTCGTCAATAGTAATTACCGTCGTCAATAGTAATTACCTTCGTCAATAGTATTTACCTTGGTCAATAGTAATTACCTTCGTCAATAGTATTTACCTTGGTCAATAGTAATTACTTTCGTCAATAGTAGTTGTCCCTTCAATATTACCAAGAGTCATTTGACCCTTCGTTAAGACCAAGAGTCATTTGACCCTTCGTTAAGACCAAGAGCCACCCTCGGTTTTTCTATAAATAGAGGCCTAGGGCTTCATTATTTTTCACGAATTCATTCAAGCTATAGAGAGAGAAAGTATAGAGAGAATAAGAGAGAGAGAATAAAAGTATTCTGCTACATCACTTTTCCAATATCCAGTTCTTTTAAGGTAGGGAATATTATTTCTTTTATATTCATGAAGAGAACTTCTGTTATTCCATTTGTTATTATTCTGTTGGAATAACCAGTATACGCGGTCTACCCTATACTTGGTGACATTCTTCTATTATTCTGTTGGAACATCCTGTCTGTGTGTTTTACACCGGACCTGGTTCCGTTTATTATTCTGTTGGAACATCCTGTCTGTGTGTTTTACACCGGACCTGGTTCCGTTTTATTATTATTCTGTTGGAATATCCTGTCTGTGTGTTTTACACCGGACCTGGTTCCATTATTTATTATTCTGTCGGAATATCCTGTCTGTGCGTTTACGCCGGACCTGGTTCCATTATTTATTATTCTATTGGAATAACCTGTCTGTGCGGTCTATCGCATGCATGGTGATTTCTTTTGTTATTCCATTCTTTATTGTACTCAGTTGGTTAAGTTTTGACTTCTATACTCCATGAAATTTGTGGAATATCCTTGATAGTTGCGTTTCATCCAGTATCTTTTCAAGAAAATATTCTTCTAAGCATTCTTGAATTTTACTCCACAATGCAGTATCATGTTGACAATTTGGACGTTGTTAATTCCTGGATAAATTAATTCTTGAACTTGTTTTATTGAATTCTTATATCATTGTCATCATCCTCATGTTTATAAAATGTTGAAAGTCATCTGTGGCATGTAGTGCATAGATGGACTTGGTATGATTATGACCAGGGATTATTCGGTATAATCATGACCGTAATGTTACAAATGATGTGGTAAAAGTCCTCATTGGCCCGTAGTGCATTGATGGACAGTTGTTGGCATGATCATGACCATTAATGAATATACGAATATCCTTGGCCGTAGTGCAGGGGTGATTCGATGATGTGGATTATTTTATTAAGCTGAGTCCCAGCGATCACAGTGTTGAAAAACTTTTTAAATCATAAAAGATAGTAGAGTTTATTTTCTACTTGACTCTTTTAATGGATTGCTTGTTCCGCTACAGTTAAACTTGATGTCTATTATATTTTATCAGTTTAACATTGTTGAAGGCTAATGATAATTTATTCTGCATTATCTTAGTCATAATATTTCTTACTGGGCTAGTTGAGCTCACCCTTTCTTTCACTGTTCTCTTCAGGAAATGAGAACGTAGCTGGGGCAAGTCGGGGAACGGAGTGATGGTCCGAAGATAGTATTAGTTAGTAGTCCTCACTATTCTATGTAATGGTGTGTTAATAAATGTAATGAGGACTCCTTTTGAGTATGAATACTCTCTAGAAGATAATATTTGTATTCAAACTCACAGTTTATGTTTTGTCGTATTGTACACGACAGTTGTATTATTAAGTTGTATTTGTATTCTGTACTATGTATCTGACGACCCAAGATGGGTGATGTATACCTAATTTTGGGGGCGTCACAGTTGGTATCAGAGCTTAGGGATATGATCCCTGGCTAAGATGTGAGAATAGAACTAGGAGGGGAGAGACGGGAATTCCTTCGCTAGTATGACATACCTAAGTTTATTTGCATGGTATTTAATTGGTCGGTCATAATATAAGGATAATATATGACATATCAATTAATTTTTATTTTGTGGCAGTATCTGAAAATGGCATCTGAGAATGTTGAGAATAGCAATGGAGCACAGACGACTGTTGATTCACCACATATCAATAATCAGGATAATGTGCATCAGGAAGGTGTCAATCCTCATGCAAACAACAACACTGACCAAATGATGAATGATCAAATGTTCAGAGGCTTTATGCAATTCATGCAACAACAGGTGAAAGCGGCTCCTGTCCACAACGTAGGTGGAAATACTGGAAACTCTCTGGCGGTCACCGCTAAACAGTTTAAGGAGCTGGGACCACCGGAGTTTAAGGGAGAACCCAAACCACTTGTAGCTGAAACATGGATAAAGCAGATCACCAAGATATTTGATGTCTTGGGTTGCTCCGAGGAGCAAAAGGTTCCCTTTGCCGCCTTTATGTTGCGAGGAGAGGCAGATTACTGGTGGGAATCGATAAAGCGTACTCAACCTGCCGCACTGAAGATGTCCTGGGAGAAGTTCCAAGAGCTGTTTAACGACAAATACTTTCCCGAGAGTATTCGTCACATGAAGGAGGTGGAGTTCATCAAATTGGAGCAGAATAATATGACCGTGTCGCAGTACGAGGCAAAATTTGCGGAGTTATCCCGGTTTGCGTCCCACCTGGTGGATAATGAAGAAAGAATGACGCGGATGTTTTTAAGAGGTTTGAAGCCGGAGATACGTCAACATCTTGTTTCTCATAAACTGTGTTTGTATTCAGATGTTGTAAATAGGGCTCAGTTGGTGGAGCGCGATAACGAGACAACGCAACCAAAAGAGAGCAGCCGGCAAAATGATAATACCAGTGAGAGCAGTCATCGAAGCGGTGACAACAAGCGTGGAGGGAATCAACAGGCCAGAAATGGTAACCACTTCGGTGGTAATCAGGGCCAAAACAATAAGAATGGACATTTCAAGAAGAGGAGATTCAACAATGATGGAAAGACGTCAGCACCAGCACCTGTCGTTAAGGAAGGAGAACGACCACCTATCATATGTTTCAAATGCGGAGGGGAGGGGCACATCAGTCCAAACTGCGCGATGCCGTCCAAAGCATGTTATAATTGTGGAAGAGAAGGTCATTTAGCCCGATTTTGTCGTTTACCGAAGACAAATTCAGCTAGGATGGAGGCACCAAAAGCCGTCCCAGAAAAGTCAAAACCGGTTGTGCAAGGGAGAGCGTTTGTTGTGAACTCCCAGAGAGCAAGGAACCCGAATGAGGTCATCACGGGTAAGCTTATTATAAACTCTAAAGAAGTTTATACTTTATTTGATACCGGTTCAACCCATTCTTTTATTTCTCCTACTTGCGCTCATCGATTAAATTTGATTCCGGAGAAATTAGACTTTGACTTATCTGTGGAAACTCCGTTGGGAGAAACCTTCATTACCTCCACTGTTTATAAGTCTTGTTTGGTTCAAGTTGGTACCCACACATTACCTATCGATCTGATTTCATTAAAAATACTTGCATTTGACGTGATTCTAGGGATTGATTGGTTAACTACTCATTATGCAAAAATTGATTGTTTTCGTAAGGTTGTTAGTTTTCATATTCCTAATCGACCTATTATGCGAATTCAAGCAACCAAACCATTAAAATCAATCGCTGTCATCTCAAGCCATAAAACTATTCGTTTATTGAAAAACGGATGTCAAGCTTTCTTAGCTCATGTCACAGATCTAAACAAAAATACGTCAGTTTTGAATGATATTTCTATTGTTAATAAATTCCCTGACGTATTCCCTGAAGAACTTCCTGGCCTACCCCCAGAGCGTGAAATTGAATTTTGTATCGATCTTGAACCCGGTACAAAACCCATTTCCAAAGCCCCATATCGAATGGCTCCTATTGAACTTCAGGAGTTAAAGATCCAACTGCAGGAATTGTTAGACATTGGCTTTATTCGTCCTAGTACTTCTCCTTGGGGAGCTCCTGTTCTATTCGTGAAGAAGAAAGATGGAAGTATGCGACTTTGTATTGATTATCGGGAGTTGAATCATGTCACCATCAAAAACAGGTACCCATTGCCACGTATTGATGACCTGTTTGACCAGTTGCAAGGAGCACAATTCTTTTCAAAGATCGATCTTCGTTCTGGATATCATCAGCTGAAGGTTAGAACTGAGGATATTCCAAAGACGGCTTTTAGAACTCGGTACGGGCATTATGAATTCCTAGTCATGTCCTTTGGATTGACTAATGCTCCTGCTGCCTTCATGGATATGATGAACCGGGTATTCAAGGAATATTTGGATCACTTTGTGGTCGTCTTTATTGATGACATCCTTATTTATTCCAAAAGCCGTGAAGATCATGAGCAACACTTGAGGCTGGTACTCCAAAAGCTTCGTGAATACAAGCTTTATGCCAAGTTGAAGAAATGCGAGTTCTGGCTGGAGGAGGTAGCATTCCTTGGGCACGTAGTATCAAGTCGTGGAATATCGGTTGACCCGGCAAAGATTGAAGCTATTCAAAGCTGGGAGCAACCTAAATCAGTGACCGAGGTACGTAGCTTTCTTGGTTTAGCTGGTTATTATCGGAGATTCGTGGAAGGATTTTCTCGAATCGCTACTCCATTAACTCAGCTGACTCGGAAAGATACAAAGTTTGGTTGGAGCGAAGAATGTGAGCAGAGTTTTCAAGAACTCAAGAGGAGACTCATTTCAGCACCTGTTCTAACAATACCATCTGGCTCGGAGGGATTTGTCATCTACAGTGATGCTTCGAGCAAAGGGTTGGGATGCGTTCTCATGCAACATGGAAAAGTCATAGCCTATGCATCAAGACAACTCAAGGAATATGAGAGGAATTATCCTACTCATGATCTAGAGTTGGCAGCTGTTGTCTTTGCACTTAAAATTTGGAGGCATTACTTGTATGGGGAGAAAGTGGAGATCTTTACGGATCATAAAAGCCTCAAATATTTCTTCACTCAAAAGGAACTCAACATGCGACAACGACGTTGGCTTGAACTGTTGAAAGATTATGATCATACCATTCAATACCATCCTGGAAAAGCGAACGTGGTAGCTGACGCATTGAGTAGAAGATCATATGCGGGTACAAGTGCAATATTAACAACGCAAAGGCCCATTTTGTGTGACTTGCAAAGGATGGAGATAGAGTTGAAGACTCCAGGGACCCATGTGATGATGGCGAATATACGAGTAGAACCGACTTTAATCGATAAAGTTAAAGCTGCTCAAGCTACAGACCTGGAGCTGATGCGTATGAGGAAGAAAGTGCAAGAAGGTGTTATGCCGGAAGCAAGAATCGATGAAGAAGGAATACTTCGAGTCAACTCCAGACTTTGTGTTCCTAACAACCCTGATTTAAAGTATGAAATCATGATGGAGGCGCACAACACACCGTTTGCAATCCATCCTGGAAGTACCAAAATGTATCATGATCTTCGTCATACATTTTGGTGGAGCAATATGAAGAGAGAGATAGCGTTGTTTATCTCAAGGTGTCTAACTTGTCAACGAGTCAAAGCGGAGCATCAAGTACCAAAAGGTCCATTGCAACCACTTGAAATTCCAGAATGGAAGTGGGAGCACATTACCATGGATTTCGTTACCGGTCTTCCTAGGGTTTCTCAAGGTATTGATGCGATTTGGGTCATTGTTGATAGATTGACCAAGTCTGCTCATTTCTTACCGATACGAGAAACTTATACACTTGAACGTCTTGCTCGTATGTACATAAACGAGATTGTAAGACTGCATGGTATGCCAGTATCCATAATTTCTGATCGAGACCCAAGATTCACTTCACGATTTTGGGTTAGTTTACAAAAAGCTATGGGCACGGAGTTACGATTTAGTTCAGCATATCATCCTCAGACGGACGGACAATCAGAGAGGACTATTCAAACTCTTGAAGATCTATTAAGACTCTGTGTCTTTGACTTCAAGGGAAGTTGGGACAAGTTCTTACCATTGGTGGAGTTTTCCTACAACAACAGTTATCAAGCAAGTATTGGCATGGCTCCATTCGAAGCATTGTATGGAAGAAAATGTCGTTCTCCAGTATGCTGGGATGAGGTGGGCGAAGCAACGTTGTTGGGACCGGAGTTGGTACGTATGACTACAGAAAAGATTCAAACGATCCGACAACGTATAAAAACCTCACAAGATCGACAAAAGAGTTATGCTGATCTTCATCGAAAGGACGTGGAATTTGATGTAGGAGATCATGTGTTCTTACGTGTTGCTCCATGGAAAGGAGTTACGAGATTTGGAAAGAGAGGAAAGCTAAATCCTCGATTCATCGGTCCATTTTTAATCCTCGATCGAGTAGGAACTGTGGCTTATAGACTCGCTTTACCGCCAAGTATGTCTCGTGTTCATAACGTTTTTCACATATCCATGTTACGCAAATATGTGGAAGACCCGAACCACATTATTGAGTTAGAACCGGACGAAATAGCGGAGGATTTGACGTATGAAGAAGTTCCTGTTCAAATCTTGGATAAGAAGGAACATATTCTACGCTCCAAGGTTATACCTCAAGTCAAAGTTTTGTGGAGAAACCACGATGTTGAGGAAATGACTTGGGAGTTAGAATCAGAAATGAAATCAAGGTATCCTTACCTCTTCGACATACCAGGTACGTACCCTAATTTCGAGGGCGAAATTTCATAAGAAGGGGAGGTTGTAAGACCCCAATTTTTATAAATAAAGATGAATTTTCTATAAATATCATTTTTGAATATTATGGAGTTAATTTGATATAATGTTATAGTTGTGGGTAATATTTATAAATTTTGCAAAGTAAGCAAGTTGTTATAAAATATTCGTTTGGTCGGAGAATATTCTTTTTGTCGAGGAATATTCGTACGACGGCACAATCATTGGTGGACCCCACAACGGAATTATTGTCGGATTGAGAAAACGACAGAATTATCTTTCTATAAAAATAACGGCTGAGGTGTTACCGTTAAAACCGTTAAAACTGTTGAACTACTCGGTAGTAAAAGTACAGTAATACGCGTGGTTGCATAGTAGCACACGGTATTGATTATTGATGCTTACGTGAGAAGTCACTCAGCTATACTCAATTATTGCTACAGTAATTGCTGCATCATATCTCTTAAATTATTGTCATAGTATCATCTGTATAATATGTTATATTATTAAATCAATAATTGAGACGTTGTGGTAAGTTTGGTTATTTTATAGGGGGCCATATGTCATCATCTAAGAGTCTCTTCGTCAATAGTAATTACCGTCGTCAATAGTAATTACCTTCGTCAATAGTATTTACCTTGGTCAATAGTAATTACCTTCGTCAATAGTATTTACCTTGGTCAATAGTAATTACCTTCGTCAATAGTATTTACCTTGGTCAATAGTAATTACTTTCGTCAATAGTAGTTGTCCCTTCAATATTACCAAGAGTCATTTGACCCTTCGTTAAGACCAAGAGTCATTTGACCCTTCGTTAAGACCAAGAGCCACCCTCAGTTTTTCTATAAATAGAGGCCTAGGGCTTCATTATTTTTCACGAATTCATTCAAGCTATAGAGAGAGAAAGTATAGAGAGAATAAAAGTATTCTGCTACATCACTTTTCCAATATCCAGTTCTTTTAAGGTAGGGAATATTATTTCTTTTATATTCATGAAGAGAACTTCTGTTATTCCATTTGTTATTATTCTGTTGGAATAACCAGTATATGCGGTCTACCCTATACTTGGTGACATTCTTCTATTATTCTGTTGGAACATCCTGTCTGTGTGTTTTACACCGGACCTGGTTCCGTTTATTATTCTGTTGGAACATCCTGTCTGTGTGTTTTACACCGGACCTGGTTCCGTTTTATTATTATTCTGTTGGAATATCCTTTCTGTGTGTTTTACACCGGACCTGGTTCCATTATTTATTATTCTGTCGGAATATCCTGTCTGTGTGTTTACGCCGGACCTGGTTCCATTATTTATTATTCTATTGGAATAACCTGTCTGTGCGGTCTATCGCATGCATGGTGATTTCTTTTGTTATTCCATTCTTTATTGTACTCAGTTGGTTAAGTTTTGACTTCTATACTCCATGAAATTTGTGGAATATCCTTGATAGTTGCGTTTCATCCAGTATCTTTTCAAGAAAATATTCTTCTAAGCATTCTTGAATTTTACTCCACAATGCAGTATCATGTTGACAATTTGGACGTTGTTAATTCCTGGATAAATTAATTCTTGAACTTGTTTTATTGAATTCTTATATCATTGTCATCATCCTCATGTTTATAAAATGTGAAAGTCATCTGTGGCATGTAGTGCATAGATGGACTTGGTATGATTATGACCAGGGATTATTCGGTATAATCATGACCGTAATGTTACAAATGATGTGGTAAAAGTCCTCATTGGCCCGTAGTGCATTGATGGACAGTTGTTGGCATGATCATGACCATTAATGAATATACGAATATCCTTGGCCGTAGTGCAGGGGTGATTCGATGATGTGGATTATTTTATTAAGCTGAGTCCCAGCGATCACAGTGTTGAAAAACTTTTTAAATCATAAAAGATAGTAGAGTTTATTTTCTACTTGACTCTTTTAATGGATTGCTTGTTCCGCTACAGTTAAACTTGATGTCTATTATATTTTATCAGTTTAACATTGTTGAAGGCTAATGATAATTTATTCTGCATTATCTTAGTCATAATATTTCTTACTGGGCTAGTTGAGCTCACCCTTTCTTTCACTGTTCTCTTCAGGAAATGAGAACGTAGCTGGGGCAAGTCGGGGAACGGAGTGATGGTCCGAAGAATAGTATTAGTTAGTAGTCCTCACTATTCTATGTAATGGTGTGTTAATAAATGTAATGAGGACTCCTTTTGAGTATGAATACTCACTAGAAGATAATATTTGTATTCAAACTCACAGCTTATGTTTTATCGTATTGTACACGACAGTTGTATTATTAAGTTGTATTTGTATTCTGTACTATGTATCTGACGACCCAAGATGGGTGATGTATACCTAATTTTGGGGGCGTCACATTTATACAACACCAAACAAAATAACAGTAAAAGAGTTAACTATTTATAGTTAATAACAACAAAAGAGTTAACTATTTGTAGTTAGTTCATTCCAACATATCAAATATACTAAATATAGCTATTAGAACCAAAAGAAACATTCAAAGATTGACTCTCTGCTACCATACCTGTGGATTCGTAAGCTGAGCTCCAACTAACTCCTTTTTGACAGATACATCTCCACCACTAGCAGATCCCTTAGCCACTACTAAAATCACCTAGAATAAATAAATGAAACAAAAACAGAAAATAATAATAATAAAAAGCACTGAGAATGTTATTACATACCTCTAACTGCAGCATCATGTGGGTTTCCCACAAATATCAATGAAACATAGGATGGGAAAAATTGGTGTTAGTTTGATCCACAACAAAACATGTGTACAAAGATAGAATTCACACTAATGCTCTGTCATTTGAAAAAAATATAGACAAAAGAAAAGTAATCCTCTACGGCTCATGTAACCAAAACCAAAAATAATAGAAAATCAATTTCTATAGATAATGTATATTAGGAGAAAAACAAACCTATGAGAGGAGGCGGAAACCTGCAAAAATATCAAATTAACTCAACCCCAAACTCTGAAAGAAGAACACAAAAAACCCAACCAGCCAGACTACCTCCCAACCCTACAACAAGCTACAAATACGCCTGGAAAACAAACCCTATAAAGAGCCATCACTTAATACACAAGATACCAACCAAGTGGAAAGTCCTCTATAAAACTCATTAGGGAATAACAAAAAACATTTCATTCATATCTTGTCTGAAAACAAAGATGTACAGGAAGGATGCACTCAGAGAAATGTAATAGCTATCTTCTTGTTTTTGGTGAGTAAAGTAATTTACTAACAAATGCTTCAAAAAGGCTGCCACCGGAGTACATTTGGAGTATAACAAAAAAAATCATGGAAACGCAACCAAATCCCAACCCAAAGGGTAAAATAAAAATGAGCCAAACTATTAATCTAAATTCCGTGACAAATTCAACAAAAGAGTTCACAGAATCCAGGTATGATTCATGTTGCATAAATAAAGCCTCAGACACTATTAAAGCATACTAGCACCTGTTTGCTAGAACAGAATGAAACTATAATTACTAGGTAAAATCTAGTACTTTGGCAACACACCAATAATTACTCGTACATCACCAAGAACCATGAAAATATTACATCCGTTAAAAGATATACCAATAATTACTAATAAATCTTGAAAAGATCAGTCTTTTATCACCAAGTAATTACTCATAAATCACCAAGTCTGAGGAAAAGCCTGACTGGAAAGTCTGGTAAACCCTTCACAGTGATGACAACGCCATTATAAGGAAGTTAATACAGTAATACTTCAAGTGGACAGATACAAGTTTGGGTTAGGCTACATACTAAAATTATAAATAAATAAATATTTAAAAATAAAAAATAAAACGCATACAAGGGAGGGAGGAAGCAACATTTTGTGCTTTAAAGCCCTAGAAATTATTGGGAAGGTAAAAAGAAAGACGCGCGCGCATATAGAGAAAGAGGAGTTAAGGGACTTGAAATGTAATTCGGCCTATTGGCTTGAAGCTCAAAATGCTTATTCCCAAAAAATAATATTAAAAAATAAACCTCAAAATGCTTAAAGTTTAGAATATATAGGTCAGACTTTGAGAAAGAATGAGAAACCTAGTAACTCAGCACCATTTTGAAGTGGAATCTTAAAACTGAGAGTTACAGGACTAAAAAAGGGGAAAGAAACAGAATCCAAGGTAAAGCTACAATTTTTCCTTTTATTTCAAGCTCACAAAAGGGAAAAATACCTAAAACAGACGAGTGCTTAACGGAGTGTGAAACACAAAATCAAGAACTGAATGACCCAAAAAGATAAAAGCTGGCAACGATACATACACAAACAAAGACATGCACACACAAACACAAGGAGGGGGACGAGGAAAAGAGGAGTATTTAGGTACATGTCGACCTAAAACCACATCTAACAATCAATAAACCTTAAAAACCACAAATGTGGAGACAGAAAGAGGGGTTTTCTTCTTCTTTACTTGAGATAGTGTGGAGAGAGGGGTTTTCTTCTTCTTTACCTGAGATAGCGAGAAACGTTTCCGAGTTTCAGTACTTACACCCAAAATTTAAGCTAAGAACAAGGGATATTTGGGATAAAGAAACATAAGATAAAGTTTGAATTTTGGAAGTCTGAATGGATAAATAGAGTACAAAAACGAGGGAAACGGAAAAGACTACAGAGTGCGGTTCATGCCCTTATCCTACGAGGATAACATATGGCTGAAAATATAAAGAGAAAGTTTGAATTTTGGAAGTCTGAATGATAAATGGAGTACAAAAAAGAGGGAAATGAAGTATAAAAAGGAGGGAAATGGACAAGACTGAAGAGTCACAGCCACAAAGTTAGACTGTACTGAAGGATGCCTTATCCTGCACAAAGCAGACTTAATAAGAGGTAGCCACCTAGCTTAGCTGGTAAGATAGTAAATAACGGAAGTAGTTAGCATGAGTTTATTTTTGGGTAAGTTGGTTAATAGAGTGATGACATATAGACGATGCTCTATATATGTCAGTATTCTATTAGTCAATTGACCAAATTATCAAAAAATAAACTTCATACTTACCGGATCCTAATTGTTGAATGAATGGATGGGTTCCACCGTTTGACAATCTCTTTTAAATAAATAAAAGAGTCCTTTCACATTGACATGTTTAGTGGACATGAATTTTGGACATTTTCAATTTTATTTTATTTTTTTTGCTTGTAACTCTCAAAAAATGTATAGTATTTATTTCAACTAGAATTTTTACAAACGTATAATTTGGATACATATACAAGAACAAGGTTGTACAACCGTACAACCTTGTTATTGTATATGTATCTAAATTATACTTAAAACACTATATTTTGTAAAAATTTCTGTTGAAATAAATACTATATATTTTTTGAGAGTCACAAGTAAAAAAAATAATTTGAAAATGTCAAATATTTCGGTCTGCCAAGACTTATTGTAAATAAAATAGAGCAGAAGAAGGAGAGTTACTATATCATTACAATTAATTTAAAATTATACTCAATCCGTCCTATAATAAATATTTTAATTTAATTTTAGTGATCAAATTAATTATTTTTAAAATAAATAATTAAAAAAAATTATATAAAATTTTTAAATCACAAAACTTGTCATTATTAATATATTATTTGTAGTTTATTATGATCATAATATTTAAGCGTATATCTTGAATTTTTTAAAAATAATTATTAATTTTAAAAATAATTAATTTGACCATAAAAATTAAATTTGGACATTTATTATGCAACGGAAGAATACTATTTTCCAAGGGTCGACTGAAATTGCATAGGGTCACCACCCAATATGGGTGCATTACAGGGAGACATAGAGTTCGAGTAACACCTAGCATTCTAGTGATGGACATCTTTGAGGAAACAACAGGGCACGTGGACCTTGGAAGTCTCTTGAACCAACAAGTTCTTTAACAATATTACTATCACATAAAAAACAATCACATAATACTCATATACACATATATACATACTGACATGCATATTCTGAGTCCGGCCTGACATGTAATCCCATAGCATGCATATGTGTGTATGTGAAAATTATGTGACTATTTTTTATGTGACAGTAACATTATTTTTCCTTTATTACTTTTGTTTATCAGTAACATTTACGGAACCTGAAAGTATTGTCATCTCCAATAAAGAACAACAAGTCTTATTTAACTTTTTTTGTTTACAAAATAATAATCTCATCTTTATTTATTAATGACGTAGAAAATTTACCAACATGATTTTATTGTTGTATTATTATAATCGAACTAGGTATTTCTTATTTTTAAGAGATATTCTTGGAAAATTAATATATTTTTATTATTTCTAAAATTTACCAATGAGATTTTTTTTATATATACAGCAGTACAAGAATCAAATATTATTCAAAACCGCAAAATAAACAAGAGCACAAAGCTAACAATAAAAATCCCAAAAGAACAAAGTTTATGACCCTTTAGATGAAAGTTATCCAAAATGCAAAATACTAGAAGCAATGCACATAAACTCTAATGAAAGTCTGGAGTGATAAATAGATTACAATGTCCTTATCCCGCCAAAAACTCTAATGAAGTCACAGTGTCCTTATCCGGCCAAAAAGTCTAATGAATAGTCACACAGCGACAGTGTCCTTATTCCGCCAAAAAAAGTAGATTAGATTGAAGAGCAGTGCATGCACTTATCTGACACAAAGAGGCAACCACCTGAACAGAGAGAGAAATCAGACCAGGATATGCAACTGATGTTAAAAATAGAAAGAAAAAAGTTGTGTTTTGAAAATCTAAAGGATAAATAGAATAACCGGTAGGAGAGAGTACCAAACAAGGACAAGGATACTAAATAGCCCATTGGTAAATGGATGGACGGGTCCCACTGTTTGACAATCTTTTTTAAAGAAACAAAAGAGAACAGAAGAAGGAGAGTAGACTTTTTCTCTCATCCAAGATAAAATCAGACTAGACCCACCACACCAACATCACTTTAGTGTGCGATTTGATTTTTAATTTTCTTTATTTTGGTTGTCAAATATGCAATTTTCATGTTCTCAAATTTTAAAGTCGAAATTTCTAATGAATATATGTGCTAATTTTATTTTATTTTTCTCCTTTAATTGATAGAAAAGTTGAGGAACCACTTTGTATTACAATAAATTATAAGAATTGATATTTCCATAATATTTCTACTAGTAGATCCCATTTTTAACTAAACCAACCATAAAAGTTGAATTCTAATATATTTTAACTATTGCTTAAAAGTCTATTAATATTCTCTTTCTGATTCATCTATAAAGGGTCAAGCGAAAGTCAAAGAGAAGTGACTTGAGGTAAAATCAAAAAATATATGTGAATTATGCCAAGGAGAATGATCTATAACATCTATATACTATGGAATAAAAAGTGACATATAACCTCTATACCATCCGTCTAATTAATGAATGGCTGTGATATTATTGATACACAGAATATCATACACGAATTCATCATACAAGAATTCCCTCCTGCGACACAGCAACATCATACAAGAGGGCCTGCATACACAGCAACATCATACAACAATATCATACAAGAGGGCCTGCATACACAACAACATCATACACGAATTCCTCCTGCATACATGCAACACGCAACAACATGAATTTAGTACAACAACACGCAACAACATGAATTCCCTCCTGCATACAAACAGCAACATCATACACTAATTCCCTCCTGCATACACGCAGTACAACAACCCTCCTGCATACACCCAATACAGCAACCCTCGTGCAACATGAATTCCCTCCTGCATACACACAGCAACATCATACACTAATACATTAAAATTTCCATATCAGACCCAATACATCAAAATTTCCATATCAGCCCCAATACATCAAAATTTCCATATCTTTCCAAATCATATTCGAAATCCAAATCAAAACAAGATATATAAAATTTCAAATTCTAGCAAATCAAATATTTCAAATTCCAAAGGAGATCAAATCAAATACATAAAAGAAACTGACCCTGGAATAAGATGAAGAGTAGAGAAATCTCATGACAAACATGACACAAAGATTGAAGACCCATTTGAAATAAATTAACAAACACGAATTATTTTTTCAAACCAATTTAAGAATTGACAGTGTATTTCAGTATATGAATTACAAATATATGCTCATTATTACAATTAATTTAAATTTCCACTCAAATGGTAAACCTGCAAGTCTAAAACAAAAAACTAATCATTTTGAAAACAAGAGTATTGACCTTCCACATGCAAAAACTTAGTGTATCACATTAGAGACGGGGAAATTTTCTCAATCTTTAAATTTGGCAATAGATTGAGTAACATGCTACTTCAAACTGAACTGACACTGAAGGAAAAGTAACTCGAGAACTTAATCAAATTCAAGAGGTCATTCCCAGTGATACCACAATATGGTTTGCTTTCAAATGTATAATAGTTGTAAGGGAATCAAGTCAAAATATATTACCATGCATTAGTCTGTTTGCCATCTCCAGTAGTATCAATTAAAGGAGCAACCACAGTATCAATTCATCCCTGCAACATTAAATTCAGGCAGTAATGAGATAGCTAATCATATATTAGTTTGATTTTTCTGTTTCTTAATAGGAAATTCTTTTGATGGGAGTCTGAATTCAAGTGGCTTATATTAGTCTCCATAGTATGAAAGTAGAGTGAAGAAAAATATGAAGCACTTGAAGATGGAACTTGCTGCAGAAAAGCAACAAAGCTAATAAAGAAACATAAAGAAAACCAACAGCCCCATTTATCTACTACTACAAAACCCATACGTTGGTTTTGGAAATCAATACTATACAACTACAAAGAACAAACTGTGACGAATATCATATAAATAATAACAAGACACTACAAAAGTCAAAAATAAATGTGACATTATATCTTATTTCACGGGAAATATAAAACCAGAGTTCAGTTCATTTCTCAAATCAGATAGACTATTAATGACCAACAATTACAATTTAACATATTAGAGTCCCTAAAATATGTTATTCAGTGATATTCACCATGAATACGATGATAGCTTGATAGGTAGGAACATAGCAAATTTTTTAATAAATCTTTTAGCATGTGTAAAGAAAGGTATAAACACTGCAAAAGAAATATAGATATTAAAAATATCAATTCCCTATCAAAAAAACACATTTAAAAATATCAAATCCCTATCTAAAATTTTTTTCATTATAATTTTATTATCACGCCACGCCACAACTATGCTAACAATTTTTCAAGGTTATAGGTAAACATGGAAAAATAACTTGAGAGCATGAAGGAGGAGAAGGAAAAAGATGAATTGGGATAAGCATAGCTTTTATGTCGTGCCTTTAGTGTAATGATATTTCTCACACACGCTTTGCCTCAGAGGGGCTCACCTGCAGGGCCACGCCCACACTATAGCAATGGATGGATGGAATATCCGGTGAAAATTTCTCATACTAAGAAATTAGGACAGAGAAAGTAATAAACATGGAAGAAAAACATTTTTCAAATAGATATACAATATTCTAACTTGATGACCAAACTTCTAGATAAGCTAGGAACACCGGACATTTTATGTCAAGCATAAATTATAATAGATAATTTCGTTCCCGATATCTAGAGGGAAACAAGACTCAGATTGCTACAACTCGTTATCTAAGGGTGATACTGTTACTTTTTGCTGGAATTTTGCCACTTTTTCTCATTACACACTTACTTTGGCCCAGAGTAAATGACCTAGGTTCGCTCGTTTAAACGTAGATAAAAAGCATCAACCCATCTATACTTCCCACTCTAATTGAAAATTTGGCAATAAACATAAAAAAAAATAAAAGAGCCTTTTTTGTTCTGATATTGGGCTTGTCCATATCAACAAGAACAATAGTCAACAATTAGTCTAGATACAAAAAAAGCAAACATCAATGGGTCCTAGTCTCTCGCTCTGTCATTAAAATTATCATGGGAACATCCACGTAAATCCTACACAATGAACCATGTCTACCCAAAAAATAATGTTTATCACCACCACTGTTACATGTAACAAACTTGGTAAAAAAAAAGTGTTAAGGGTAACAATGCTATCAACAGATATATGACAGAGTAAGTGAAGAACATTACTTGCTATTGTCAACTCATGTACCATACGGCATTAGTTGTTGCTTCAAATAATGGAGGAATACTTGTTAATCCCGTCAGCAAGACCTAAAAGATAGATACCATGATAGTAACACACAACATATGTAATAACGAAAAATCAACACTTAACAAGAACCACGGGAAAATAAAAATATATCACATATGTTCTTTAAAGGTCAATAAGTTGGATATGTAAGCAAAAGTCCCACTATACTTGTACAGTAGTAAACCCGGAGTTCTATTCACAATTCCCCAATATTACATCATTTTACGAAATAGCGCATAAAAAGATATCATCTAGTTGGTTCCATTAAATCAATACTTGTCATTTGCCAACCAGTGTCCTGTATAGCATTAATGAGATGTGCAACACTGCATTTCCTTATTCTTGAATATTCAAACCATTCTCCTTCGCACACTTGTGACGTCTAATTCAACAGTTACTTTCATAGTTAGACCTCTATATCCAATTGCCCACATATCGATGCAACCAATGAAGTCTCCCTGAGTTCCAACTCTAAGCCAAATTACTTTACTTCAAATTAACGCCAAATATGAAAACAAGAGCTTTTTTGGAGTTCAATTCCTCAATTTAATCTTTTAAACTTCTTATTTTACAAAATATATTTGTAACTATGTATTTTCCATAAAGATAGTGCCTTTAAGATAATAATACACGTTCTTAACGTTCCTAAATCATAACAAATCTGCCTCAAAAACATTATAACGAGTAATAGTCCAAATGTAAATCAACATATGGTTAACAAGCCATTGCATTACAAAATTCTGACCTCTAAACCAATAATAATAATAAATAAAAAAAAGTAAATTTTGAAATATTACAAGATACTTTCAGCCAACCAAGGAATAAGGGAAAAACACGGTTTATCAATGTATAATTCGAAATAGAAGTACCTTTTAACACAGACATAAAACAGAAGAAAAAAGGTTTAGGTTTTTAAATAAAGAATCTTTGAAGACACAGAGACATGGCATTGAAGGGGACTAAGGAAAACAAGTTTAGGTATTTAAATATGGAGAGAATAGTATAAGAGTAAGCTGACCTTGAGTTGAGACATGATTTTGGTACAACTATCAAAATCGTTCCGTACCATAGCGGCTCTAAATCGATCGAACCATTGCAAAACCTCTGTGAGCGTTTGATCCATCTCTCTCTATCGATTTCTCAGTTTTCTATCGCAGATTGCAGGACGAGAGCTCCTTGAATTTGATTAATTCGTACATTACACTTCGAGACGTGAGCAAAAGTCAATTTTAATGTTAGATCCTACCCTTGAGTTAAACAATAATCAGAGCAGTCAAGACTTACTGATAATACTGTTATTATTTTATTTATTTATATAGCTAAAATGTGCAACAAAAAGTCCACAAAGTAGTGAAACCCATAGAAACGCTGCTTATTAAATAAAGCAAAAGAGAACGTAAAAGCCTCAAACCTACGCTGAAAGATTACAAAGAAAACCTCAGGCTCCCAACAAAATTCAGTCGACTCATAGGTCAATGACATCCAAGCTTCACTATGTGTCAATGTCTAAACGAATAAAGAACAAATAAATATCCTTCCAAGAGGTGTAAATGTAAAATAGATAGCCTTAGACCCCTAAACACACATTTGATGACTCATAGGTCTTGCTGTTTCACTTTTTATCTTTTAAATTATCAGAAATTCAGAACATATTTAATTTACCAAGACATTCACAACTCTTTCTATCAACTGAAGGAAAACCTCTTCGAAGTAATATAGCCATCCACATACAAAGACACAACTAAAGTACTTACTTTCGATAAGCTCATATTCCATTTGAGGTGGAAAAACATGATGGAGTAGTTCTGTTGCTGATGGACGATCTGATGGACTTGGGGACATCAAGCGTCGTAATAAAGATGTCTGTTCTGGAAATTCAGTAACCCAATTAGAAGGAAGTTCTCTCTTCTGCTTCATATCAGATAGGACAATGTGTCGCTCTATTGTTGTGTTGAATGGGTGTCAGAGCTCAAGAAATACAATTCCAAAGATGTACATGTCTACCTGCCAAAACGGACCAATGAGATTATCAGAAGCGGAACAGATGTTCACAAGTGGTTAAAGTTATTCAGAAGTGTTGGGGTAACCGAATAGACGCACTTCAAATCAACGTGCAAACTCACCTTCTCGTTTATTTTTGGCCACCCTTGCTCAATTTCTGGTGCAGTATAAAAATATGTACCAACCCGTCCAGTACCATCAACTGATACTCTTGTTGTCTCTGCAGGATCTAGTTGCTCTAGTTGCTCCTGCTTCAAGAACTTTGCTGAAAGGCAAAAGAGAACAACCATTATTTCAAGTAATGAAAACTTATTATCTTCGTTACTCCAGTCTGCATTTCATCTAATATGCATAAAAGCAACCAAAGTGATGCACTCCAATGAGCAAGTGACTATTTTCCAGAAACAACAAAAGGAAAATGCAGCCAAGCTTACCTGAAAAACAGTTTATATCCAGCAACACCAAATAAAAAGGACAATGTATACCTTTTTATTTTTCCCATAGTTGATATACTTATGTATTTATTTTGAGCCTGCTCTTGATCTTAGAAATTAAATAAGATTCTCATAAACAAAAGGACTTGTTTCTCAAGAGAATCTAACAAAAGACTACACTAGAAAACGTCTTTATTCACAACTGTGTTTAAGGTAGCCTGGAGCTTCTATCAAGAAAATAATGAGTTAGCTGCACCCAAAAAAATGTGTTACTGCTACAAATGTTAAAACAAATTATTCATAAAAAGAAAATAAATAACCGAAAAGCTTGGAATAGGTAAAGAAGTAAAGATAGCAGAGAAGATCAAGAAAATTCGATGATTTTTTTTTCACTCCTTTTATGTTATATATTAATATAAAAATTTAATGAAACACGGGTTTATCAATTGATAAATCCACCTCAGATGAACCATGCCAAATACAATGGGTGGTCTGACTTGAAAGGAGTTGCACCATTTGTTTCTAAGTTAACTCAGTACTCTACTCTCGATCTATAAACATTATACTAAAAACTATGTATTGTTGTACACAATACCAAGACACATTTTTTAAAAGATAAAGAAGAAGAGTTTATTAGAAAAGTGGAAGAATGAATAATAGGAGGATGATATACTCCAGAAAAAGAGAAGCAGAAGACTGAAAACTCTTATAACAGGGCAACATCTCCTTATAACAGGGCAGCCATTCAATCTACATATGCAGAGAAAGACAATCAAGCATATGCAGACGAAGACAATCAAGAATATATTATCAATTTAATAAAGAAAGTGGAACCTTTATATTATCAAAACAAGTACTCCATATTCAAATTTACAATCATAGACCATTCATGACTTCTAATCACTATACGAAATGTGAAATATATGTAGACCCTAAACCTTCTCTCTACATTTTAGACCCAAAAACTTTAACAAATTTAACTAAAGTTGTATATGCTAGAAATTCGACCAAGAAAAAATATATTGTTGTAATTTCCACAAACACCTAGATGCCAATTTAATTTCCAATATTAACAGAGCGTATATAAAATACCAAAATGACACAGAAGTTAAATGCAGTAAAACTCATAACCCCTCTAATTTGTTCTTGATATGTTAGTTCGCTAATTACAGTATTTTTATATGCATTAGATTCATTATACAGAGCCTTAAAAACCAACAATCACCAGAAATTTTAGGAGTCGAACAGAGACTGGATGTAAAAAAAGGAACCATCGCCATAAATTTTAGGGTTTTGTTCAGAAAAGTAACACCTGTTTGAAATCATTACCTGAAATTGCAAATTGATAAATCCATGATTAAAATTGTCTGGTAAGAGAGTGAAATTGAATCGCTTAGATGCGCAAAAGGATTTTGTAGAGGAGTCAAGGTCGAGGGAATGCCCAATTCAAAGAGAATCTAAGCTGCAGGCATAGTCCAACGTTGAAATTGAGTTTCAATCATAAACAAAAACAATAGCATCGAATATGAAAATCTGCATTTAGTAAAAACCCAATAAAGTTGAATGTCTTGTCTTAAACTAAATTTCCCAACTTCATGTCAGGTCAAAATAACCTTCAAAACAAAAGATAACAAAACAATGCCTTCAAATCATTTAACCCCAAAATTTACTTTTTTACACACACATGCACTGCATATTTGCATTCTTAAGGCTAAGATATAACAATAAACAACAATGAGCAAGTGTATCTACCTTCAAAATATGCTCAACTCAGCTTTTTAGAAACCCACCAAATCTGTTACAAACACCATTTTATTGGGTCTACTTATTTCTCTGATATTCCAAGTTTAAGAAAGTTCAAAAGATTTAAGCCCAAAAAACTAAACCCTAGTTGTTCTACTTTACTCCATACCCACTTCATAGATCTCCGTTTTCACCAAACAATTCAATTTCTTTTAAACAAACAAAATAAAAATTCTGCTAAATATAACTCCAAATGGGTCTCCTCAATGTTCTGTTGTTCCCTTTAAACTCGCCACTAGATCATTCGCTGCATTTCTTTGTTTCTTTTTGAATTTTTTTTGTATATCTGTATATAAAAAATGGGAAGGGATAAAGACACAATGGTAGAGACTTGGAAACTGTCAGAGACAATCACTGGTCCATGGACTGCAAAATACTGGGGTAAGTTTTTGTGGGTCAAAAGCATCATCCTTCCCTAAATCAAATTCATGCTCCAGGTCATCAAAATCGTCATGTTCTTCATCATCACCCTCAACCCTTGGACAACCTGCAAGTAATGCCAAACCTCAACAAAAATTCCTAGATGGAGGCTGGGATGTACATGAAAACTTTTACCTTTAATGCGCTTGTATCTAGTTTTGCACCGAGGGCAAATCTGACCACCCTCTCATCTTTCATACTCATAGCAAGTCCTACAACCAGGGAAAACACCTTCATTACAGGCAACAAAGAGCTCCATATCTACAGTTATCTCCACCATATCCCCACAAATTTGACATATTTGGCCACTCAATCCTTTTGCGGCTTGTATCTGAAACAAAATATAGTTCCATCAACATTCAAACATAAAAGGTAGGAACTTAATAATTACAAACCAATTGCAAAACAAAAAGATTGTGAATGTCTGCTAGAACATGTGTAGGATATTGCCAAGTTTAAAAGCACCCGTGTCCAAACTGGAAAACATTATGGCTTCATTTTAAAAGTCAAAATGATACAATACAAGCAACAACTACTAAAATCAAAACTTTGAAATTTAATCCATAATTTCAAATTACAAATAATTTTTTTCTTTTTGCTTTGATCTCCTCCTAAATTTTAAATCAGTAAATACTAAATAAACCACATTTAGTAGACTTGTCAAACTAATTTTTTATAGCTTGGCATATTCGATTTGCTCCACACCAAAAAAAATTTACCGGACCAGAGTTGCAGCAGAGACACAAAGTGGCACTGTATTAGGACTGAAGTGAGCCTCCACTACACTACCAAAAATATCATCCACCCCGGCTTAAATCTGCCACCAAACAGATATGATAGGGGGAAAACGCGGATCCAACTGTCTCAGTTGGTTTGTTAAAAAGTAGAGAAAAATCAGAGGAGGATGACATGTGCATGTGATGGTTGAAAATAAAAAGAGAGAAGCGTTTGAAAGACTTGGGGAAAAATAGAGTACACGAGCGAGGGAACGGACACATACGAAAGTGTACCGACACTTTTATTTTTAAAAATAAATTATGGTTGTATACATTAGAAGTACCCTTTAAAAACTAACTTTTGTTCGTTCTATTTCTTTTAACAAATTACATAGGAAAAAAGAAAGCGGGAAATGAAGTAATATATTTTTGGGTGATTAATATTTACTAAAATGGGTACTTTACCCGCTAAAAAATGGAGAATCTTCACATAGTAAAAACGATGCTAGTAGTTTAAAAACGATGCTACTAGTAGTAGTGAAAAAACGATACGTTAAATCTAATTTAAGAATTAAGGCACATAAATGTCCTTTTCTGGAAAGTGATGATACTAGTAGTAGTGAAAAAGAGCGGAGCATGGGAAGGGGCCAAATAATATTGGGCCCCATCTATGTCCTTTTGAGCTCCCTAGCTATTATAATTATTACTCCTAAAATATCAAGATTCTAGTAGTATTTGATTGGTTCTTTTATCATTTTTCTTGAGAAAAAGGACACCGTGCAGTAGTAGTATTTGATTTACTTGTAGTTTACATTTCCACCAAAGCCATATACTATTAGCCTATGTGTTTTGAAGGAGTAGAGTTATGACTAAGCCTAATAAACTGGAGCATCATATGGCAGCCATGAAAGATCAGCAGCAAGTAGACCCACTATGACAGCTGGGCACCAATTACAAGGCCAGCCACGTGAACTGCAGTGATGCCCGCCGGAGCAGAGCCGACGAACAACATCAAAAATTCCTCCGAGTTGGACTCCCGAGAAATCCGGCGATGGAACAAATCAGCACAAGAGAGCCCAAACCAGCAACCATGGCCAAAACAATTCTTCAAGCTACGCATGTGAGGAGTAATAGGCTGAAGACCCAGCAGAGATACTCCGGAAATCAGGACGGAAAGTCCATGGATACCAACAAGAAACCCAATGCACAATGAATAACCATAACAACATTCAAATATGCAACCACAAGGTCGAGGTTGAAAGTAACATTGCAGCATAGCCCAGACCACAGAATGGATTCACATCATCCATTCAAAGACATTCATGCGCAATTAGCAACAACAATAGGAGTAATACTAGCTAAGGAAACCAAGGAATTTAAAACCTATAGAAACAATGTTTAGCTAGAGCATCTAAGCCTAGCCTTGACACAACCATCAATCACAAAGCTTCAAGGTGGCTTAGGGTGAGCCAGCCTTGATTGTTGCCTGCCCGTCGGATGATATTTCAAACAAGATTTGAGAGCACGGAATGAAATGGTAGATAAAGCATCCTACTTTGCAAGGTTAACTTTATCAATCAAGAGTTCAACACGATCAAAGTGTACTCTTATGCTTGCACTATATTCTGGTGCAATATTCAGCCTCTGAATACTAGGAGGATCTGGAATTTTTCCCTTACCATTAGTAGATCTCATTGGGCTACTCCGGAAATCAGGACAGAAAGTCCATGGATACCGACAAGAAACCCAATGCACAATGAATAACCATTACAACATTCAAATATGCAACCACAAGGTCGGGGTTGAAAGTGCGTCTCCATTCTGTGGTCTGGGTGCAGCATAACCCAGACCACAGAATGGAGATGCATCATCCATTCAAAGACATTCATGTGCAATTAGCAACAACAATATGAGTAATACTAGCCAAGGAAACCAAGGAATTTAGAAACTATAGAAACAGTGTTTGGCTAGAGCATCTAAGCCTAGCCTTGATAAAGCCATCAATCACAAAGCTTCAAGGTGGCTTATGTCAGCAGTAGCGGAACCAGAACATTTTAATAGGGGGGTCAAAATACATCAGTAAAATTTTTTTATTTATTGACGCTTGAAGTGCTTCTTTCAAACATTTCATCATAATTTCATCAATTAACCTAATTTAATAATTTCAATTAACCTAACAATTGAAAGACATAACCTAAATTAAAATTTAGAAATTACCAAAGTTCAAAGGAAGGACCAAGCAGGATTGGAGCAATGAAGCAGCCTACTATCTTGATAAAGGGGTTCCAATACAGGCTTCCCAGGTTTCACAGTAAGTGGAACTAAAAGATTCATAAAATACAAAATTAAAAATAAAAACAATGAACCAAAACAGATCGAATCAAATGTGAAATCCACTAATCCAGTCCTGTTTTACCAATCAAACTACTTGGTTAGCATTTTAACATCAATTGAGTTTAATATGTATTCAAACAATAGACTATTTACTTTTTTTTCCATCAGATTTTTGAAGATTATGAGTTCAAAACAAACATAAAATTTAATAATTTTAGGATCCCTAAATAACAAAACAAACTTTTATAATATAAAATTAGATGAAGAATAATACAAAGATCTATTAAGGAACCTCAGTAAGAACTTAAGAATTGTACCAAGGTTAGTATTCATTATTCAATAAAATGCCAACCAGTAATTTTAATACAACCATGAACCACCGCCCATTTAAAAAGAAAATCTCAACAATTTATTTCATCAATGATTAACAGAATACATAAAGATATTAGATATACTTACAATAATCTAATATATATACAGAGGCCGTCAGGCCGAGGTAGAGGAGCAGTCCTTCAGTCGGCGGCAGAGAGAGTGAAGAGAAAGAGCCCTAATTTCAAATTCTAGCTGATGGCCCTGATAAGTCATAAGAGATTAGATTTTTTTTAATGAAACGACGTCGTTTCATGTTACTTAAAAAAAAAACCTTTGTAACGTCTTAACGAAGAACGAAGAACGAAGAACGAAGAAGAAGATGAGCCGCCGCCCGCCGCAGAAGGAGACAAGAAGTCGCCGAAAGGCCATGACTTCCAGCCAAGCAGACGGTAGTGGCTGCCCCCGGCTCCCCCCTAATTCTGCCTGAGCCGCCTCTGCTACCGAGGTCAGATGCCCCCTAGTTCCGCCTCTGCTCACTTCTAAGTAACCCATAAAAACTCTTTGCTTCCATTACAGATCTAGTATTCAATTTTCCCAAGATACGCGCATCCAGTTGGCAGTATAAGCTCGCCGGAGACAGCGCATCCCAATTGGCTCCCCACTAATTCTGCCTGAGCCGCCTCTGCTACCGGGGTCAGATGCCCCCTAGTTCCGCCTCTGCTCACTTCTAAGTAACCTATAAAAACTCTTTGCTTCCATTACAGATCTAGTATTCAATTTTCCCAAGATACGCGCACCCAGTTGGCAGTGTAAGCTCGCCGGAGACGACGCATCCCAATCGGAGTTGCGACGCGCCCGTACGCGCTTCTTTTCTTTGCGTACGGTTCCCCCTTCTCTGCAGTGCTGACCTGAATTACAGTTCGTGCAGTTAGTGTTTGGTGATTTTACGGTTCGTACAGCTCCGGGTCTAGGTCGGGTTTCATTAGGTTATTTGGTTTCTCTACTGTATATGACTATTTCAGCTCGGTTTCGTTCGTTTCCCAGGTTTCTTCTTCTTCCTTTGGCAATCCGAGAACTGTAACCTATGGATTAGTGAAATTCAGTCGGAGATGTAATGTAGAATCGATCGATGGACTCTAAGATTCAACCCCAATTTTAAAATGTATGTAAAGAAGCTATAGTTTTCTTCATTCTATGTTATGGTGTTTAGTTTATAATTGAGTTTCTCTTTATTTTGGGTATGATATCTTATTAATATCTTATTATAATATTCTGATACTTGGAAAAAGTCACTCTTTAATTTTGATTCATCATCAACCTCAAATAACTGCAACTTTTATATTTCATTTCATTTTTTTGGGTTAAAATTTTATATTTTGCTACTCTACTACAAAATTGTTGCTGGAAATATGGTTAATAGAGGTTTTCATTTATTTATTTTCAGTAGAAGTAAAATGCTAGTTGTACATGATCAAGAAGTTTTCAGATCTTTGGTTTTGGAGTAACAAGGGAGTACCTCTTCAAAGTCATTGCACCAAAAAGCTGAAAACTTCTTGATCATGTACAGCTAGCATTTTACTTCTACTGAAAATAAATAAATGAAAACCTCTATTAACCATATTTCCAGCAACACTTTTGTAGGAGAGTAGCAAAATATAGAATTTTAACCCAAAAAAATGAAATGAAATATAAAAGATGGAGTTATTTGAGGTTTATGATGAATCAAAATTAAATAGTGAGTTTTTCCAAGGATCAGAATATAATAAGATATTAATAAGATATCATACCCAAAATAGAGAGAAAATTAAACACCGTAACATAGAAGAAGAAAACTATAAGTTCTTTACCTACATTTTAAAACTGGGGTTGAATCTTAGAGTCCATCGATCGATTCTACATTACATCTCCGGCTGAATTTCACTAATCCATAGGTTACAGTTCTCGGATTGCCAAAGGAAGAAAAGAAACCTGGGAAACGAACGAAACCGAGCTGAAATAGTCATATACAGTAGAGAAACCAAATAACCTAATGAAACCCGAACCTGCCTCATAACCCGACCCAGACCCGGAACTGTACGAACCGTAAAATCACCAAACAGTAACTGCACGAACTGTAATTCAGGACAACACTGCAGAGAAGGAGTAATTTAGGTCAGCACTGTAGAGAAAAGAAGCGCGTATAGGCGCGTCACAACCAGTGACGAAGCCACATAGAACTTTGTGGGGTCAATCGACCCCATTGAAAAAAAAAATTGCTTTATAATACAAGGTAAATTTTAAAATTTTTAAGTATTATATATAAATTGACCTCGTTAAAATTTTATAAAATTTCTATTATACAGGGTCAAATTGAAAATTTATAACTTAGGCAATCAAATTTTAACTACATATGACTCATATCCTCTCAATATATGTATCTCTCTATAATATTTTAAACTAAATAATAATTTAATTTATATATTTTTTTAAAATAAATAATGAATTACTTATAAACAGTTGTGATCAAAAAAGTCTATTATAAGTTAATATAGTGTATATATACCATATATTATTACTCATTATATTTTCATTGTAATATATATATATATATATATATATATATATAAATATATATATATACTCAAAAGTATAAAGTATTAAAAAAAATTGGCTCGGGACCGCTGCCCCCGAACCCCCGCCAAATTATTTGTAACTCAGTAATAATTTTGACCCCACTGACAAAAGTAATCGGTACATTGTACTCACACCATGCATCACGACAAGGTCAAATCACGCATCAACATCTGCACATGATGGGAAATCCAGTCCATAAAGTGCATGAATATTCTCCATACCTTAATAAAGACAGAAACATGAGAATATGAGATCACAAGATGTAAATACCTAAGCAAAGGAAGAATGATTTCTAAAGCCTACAGACCATTGTAATCTAGTTCAATACTGATAATGAACAGTAGATAACTTTAGTAATACATTGTTGGATCCGATATCAAATATTGCAAGGCAAAGTATTTCAAAGAAATTTAAGTTCAGGGTTTACATTTTGAACTTTGGAAATAGAAAATTATCCTATGGACTCATGGAGATATTGTGCTCTAACTATAATAATTTGAATCACAAATATAAATAGTGTATATTTCCTGGGAACTACTTAAAACAATGATTCTTGCAAAAGGATGATGATACATATATTCTATTAACATTTTTGACTTAAAGTCACTCGCTGATTGTCTTTTCATCCTTAACTTTCATCCATAGGAATCAACCATTATCCTATGGACTCGTAGAGATATTGTGCTCTAACTATAATAATTTGAATCACAAATACAAATAGTGTATAATTTCCTGGGAACTACTCAGAACAATTATTCTTGCAAAAGGATGGTGATACATATATTCTATTTACATTTTTGACTTAAAGTCACTCGTTGATTGTCTTTTCATCCTTAACTTTCATCCATTGCACTAAAAGAAAATAGGAATAACTTTTTAAAAAATTTTGTCAAACAAGTCCTACCTGTTCAACTTTTTTCTTCTGTCCAAGTCATATTTCCACTGCAGCTGGGTAACTCCTTTCTTCTCATTACACCTGAATGAGAAAATTATATTCGCCATTCTTTACAGAGGAAGAGCAAAGGGAGATAGAAATGAATAGAAGCACAAAGTTGGTCAGTGTTTAATTACCTCTACCAAAATGGTGTTGCTTAAGATAAGTGAGTCATGCATAATTATGAAACAAATGACTTGGTGCAAATACAAGTTTAAAACTGCATCAAGACACAAAATCAGTAAGAAACATGCAAACAATTAGAATGCAAAAATAGTAATTGGAGATTGTGAATAATTTGTGAAATATATGACAGAAAGTATACCAAAAGCCAAAAATATGACAGCAGGGTGAGATGGAAGATGTTTGGCTTCTTGAAAGAAGTCTATGAAACTAGGAAGCAATACAAGCGTATCCATTGTTGTATCTAGAGTTATATAAGTGATACCTCCCCTAACACTGTTATAGTATGTACTCATTTTACAACTGCCTAAGAATAGATCAGCCTAGTTTCCAAATTTTCTTAAATTATGTGCCATATGATGTCATCCAAATCGGATGGAGGTGTATATGCACAATTAAAATAACAGAAATTCTTCCATGAAAAGTTGGCAGATAAGAAGTCTGCCAAAATTAGTTAACCGAGTGGTGTCGCATTACTAACTATGTATTTCAATTTGAAACTGCAAATAGCCATTGGACTCATTCACAAGGCAACCTTTTAAGTAAACCAAGTTGGATCATTTCATTACGCATATGGTACCTAAAACTTTTACTAAAGTTCCAAGAAAAGAATTACTTTTCAAATACAAACAATCCGATATAGTAAGGTTTGAAGACAGAGTCATTATGTAGAAGTACATGTCACAGTCTAAAAAGCAGCTAGTTCTAGTGACCATATAAAAAAGAATACTACTTTGAATGCATTGCTGATATTATTTTAGTTATGTGAAGACTGTAGTGTATGGGTCTCTATAAGCAATTCATTATTAGAAATTATTGATTAATTTATAACTACAGGAAGTTACAGAAAACAAATATGAAAACGGAAATATAAATCCACTACACCAAATGGTGAAAGTGTCTCTTGTTTATGACTAAAGTTCAACTTGTCCATTAAACTATCACATTAAAGAAAGTGAAAATTACCACGAGAAAGGAGGAAGAATTTGTAGTTGTGTGCCCTAACACAGTTACCTTGCTAACGAACTGATACACGAACAATGTTAGAAAAGGAAGTAAATATTATAAAGCAATTGACTTCAATACTCTTATGCTACGTTGATATTGGAGGAATGAAATTAAGTGAGTGGAATGATTCATTCCACTCATTCTATACCCTCACCCAAGCAATAAAATTCACAAATTTGGTAGGAATGATAATAATTTATTCCATTCCGATGGAACAACCAACCACAAATTTTTCATTTTATGGGAATAAGTCATTCCATTTCCACCTTCATTCCTTCAATCCAAATATAGCATTACTATTTGAAATGATCTACAAACTAAATATTACTCCTACTCTAATAAACTGAACTACATATATATTATTAAGCCGACTTCAATACTCCTACTGTTGGGTCTAGTACTGTTAACAGCTTGTATTGCGATGCTATTTCCATTAGCACAAATTTTCCATAAATTTCCCCCCAAACACCTACTACTCTAACAAACTAAAAGAACAATTTATAAATTTATAAGCAAAGAATGCATGTATAAATTTGATTGAATATAGTGGGAGCAAGAGATAGAGATAGGGACCGACTTAGATGGATCTGGTGAAGCCAACATGGGGAAGTTAGAAAAGATATGATCCAACCTCTGGGTCACGAGTCCTCGATCTCCAATTACTGTCAAGAAATACCAAATCATGGAACAATCAAAGCACGTATTTGTAGTAATACAAATATAGTTTCACCAGCTAATAAGCCATAGCCACAGCCAAAGCCCAAAATGCTAATGAAGATGCCTACCTCGAATTGTTGGAGGTCTAGTACTGTTAGTAGCCTTTATTGTGATGCTATTTCCATTAGTGCAGAATTTTTCACAATTCAATTGTAAGACTCGATTCATTGGTTTGAATTTCCTTAATTCATACATTATGCTTCTCTAACTGCCAATTGCCAAATGAATCCAGAAGAAACCACAAAAAAGGCGCAAAACCTTAATAAGTAGCAGGAAACATTCATATACCGCAAGGAACTCATACTCACACTTTAATTAATCAAATAATATTATTTAAATTTAATTAAAGGCAACATTACTTATTACATCAAATGATCTCATAATTAAAATTCTCATTTATTAATTATGACCAATCGTTAAACCTCTAATTAATTATTAAATTAATTACAACATTATAATTATTAACAACTCGATTAATTTAATAATCCCAAATAAATTATAATTTCAAACTATAAAATTATTTCTCATTAATTTAATTAATGTGACGCAGTTAATTAAATTAATCTAGAACAATTTCATCAATTATTTATTTAACTCGATGAATAAATCAACAAAATATTTATTTAATTCAATAAATATTTAATATTAATTACAAAAGTCTTGTTCGTCACATAAGCTGACTGGGTGATGAGTTTAATTAATTCATCTGTTTTAGTACTGGAAAACAATTACAAAAAAATATAACCATATCAATCACGTGTAGTACATCACTACAAAGAATATGGTAAAGATATTTTGTGGCACACAATGCACTCGATAACTTCTCTTCATTTCTTTTCTTTTTTTTTGGGGGGGGAGGGGGGAGGGGGGGTGGGGTTGGGGAAGGGAACAAGGGGACGGAGGGTTGGGTAGGGAAGTACTAAAGAACAAGTTATTAATATCATACACAAGTTTAATCACCAAAACTACTCAAGACAGTTTATAAACTAATTTGATACTTCCCTCACTCAACATTTTCACGTGTCCCATTTATTGTTTTGATCTGTCTAGCTATTTGTTTTTCATGGCTCATGCACACAAATCGTCAATTACTAATCATGATATAGCCCTTCTTGTTAAAATACAAATTTACGTAGGTAGTTTACATGATAAAACGAAGATCATATAAAACAATCAAAACACAATTTATGGAGAAAAAGCTAATCATTTGCAGACATAAAATAACCGCTACCACTACTAGCTAAAGAATAAGTTTAGAACATCCAAAAAGAATCACATAACTACTATACCTAGATACATCATATTGTTACTGTTAGTTATTTTATTTTAGGCTATAATGTAGATGATATTTATATGTTTAATAATTTTTTGGAGTACAATATATTCATACAAAAACTAACATGTATATATTGTATATTGTGAACGACTTATTGCCTTATGGAATCCTAAGCGGACGTCTTATTGCTTAAGCATCCTGGCGCTCGGTCACCGTCTCGCCTTGCCGTCATACTACAATATTCTGCTTAATAATTTTGCCCCGAAACTATTTCCTAAACAAACCATTGGCGTAGCAGAATGACAAAAAACTAAAAGATGCAATATAATCAGAAGTATACACAAATAAAGAAGCAATCCTCAGCCTCAAAATATGACACCTACCATGCAGGTGGCCTGCCTTATTCTCATGCAATCCCAATGTCTCCAATTTCAACAGTTACTTCTTTATAGATTTGAGATCTTTCCCCAAGTTTCAAAGCACTTTATGTCCCTTTGATAAAATTCCCTCAGACCAGATTGAACAGTTGCACCTCATTAAATAATGAAAATCTTAAGTGGCAACGTAATCATAATACACTAAATATTTTATGGTTTCCAAATCCGTCTGATCAAGAAAGATAGCATCTGCCAGACTGCCACTTCCATAAAGGTGGTAATATTTCATGTAAGAGGTCCCACATAAGTTATGTAGAAATAGAGCAGATACATTGTGATACTTAAGCACTTTAAGTAACTTTAATTATAAACATACAAGGCTAAAACAAAGGAAAATCAGTGAAACTATGAGATAACCTAAGCAGAGTGCATTTGTTCACCTAAATATTGTCGTAAAACTATAAAAGTGATGTAAAATTAAACAATAGCCACATTTGAATTTATGCAGCCCGAAAATTCTATAAACCAGGTTGTATAGATGAATATTGAACCAAAACAGATTCATATGGCTTAATCAGGATCTCCGCAAAGGCACAAATACAAAACCTCCAAATAGTTGTCTTGCTATAGCTGTGAATCACACGCAATGATTGAATAATAGACAAATTTCACAATTAATAATATAAAGCAGGAGAAAAGTGTTTGATGGTATAGCAACAAATGAATACCTACAGATACCTCCTTTGATCCATCAGCTCTTGTTCCTGTAGATTGTGCAGTAGCGTTCTGTGACGTTGCAACTAGCGTCGCAGCTTTTCTTGAATTTTCAGTAACAACCTTTTTTGCAGCTTCTTTCGCTGCTCTTTGAGCTTCCAAAGATTATGCATCTTCTTTAGCTCTCTTCTTTTCAGCCTCAAGGCTAGCCTGAATCTATCAAATAATAAAAACCTAGAAGTATCTAAAAGGTTAACATGTTCTTTATTATATGGTTCATATTTCTGACGAAGAAAATACAGAAAAAGACAATGTCTCCTCTGTCAGGCAATAAAACAGAATATTCATTCCATCTCCAGATGTCTTGTTGTGCATCTCCAAAACTCACCCAGCTACCACAATCACCTTTTCTAACAGCACAAAACCCAATTCATAAACAAAAACCGCAAGCCAACTCTAATTCATTAACTACATTCTTCATAATCAATACAAACAGGAAAACTTCCCCCTCTGCGATTTGATATTTGAACTTGACAGTATGTGTATGTTGAGTAACTTTAACAAGTCCACAATGTATGTATGCTTAAACAATGGGAAAGTAGAATAGGATCATAAACTTAAGGACATGTTGAATTTTAATTAGTTATCCTTCCTAATTATTTTCTTAGGCAACTAAACTTGTAGTATGAAGTTTGAAAAAAAGGTTGGAATCTTGTACGACTGGTAGTTTGGAAACTAGTTGGAAAAGAAATTGATAAGGTGTGAAATGGATTTAAAAGGCTTCTTTCTTTTTCTCTATAACAGTTTTGACTATTTTTCTTCAAATACATATATACAGAGCGACCAAAGGCTGATTTGCAGAGCAGATATACATACAAATATTGTAGATAATCTACCATTCACACATACATACATACATACATACATATATACATACATACCATATTGAGGAGTGCCATCATCTTCCCATGAAAATCGAATCATCCACTCCATCTATAGCACTAATTGGAAGTTTTAATTTCATAAAAACGGCTAATCTTGATGAAATTTATCCCTTATTGAAACCTCCAAGCTGACCTCCAAGCTGCTCTCCCCTCTTTTCGATCATGAATGTTATACGATTTAGCACAAATGTATCTCAAGTAGGTATAATAACTAAAAAGACTATATTAACCTTAATTTGCAAACAAGAACATTTGACTAACGGAATACATCTTATTTGACTAACGGAAATCCATTTTTAATAGGTGAAAAAAATTGGAGGAACACTTTTGCATAACTAATATATTTATGAGGAACAGTTGTGTTAAAAAACAGTTTAGGGAACAGTTTGACAAAAACATGACAAATAGGAGGGTCAGATTTGTTTTAAGCTGCCTGTGCAATTTGTTGCTGATTTGAATGTGATACTAAGTAAATTATGGTGGGGTAAAACAGGTGGTCATCAGAACTCGATCAACAGCGGTATGGGATTTTGAGATTTGGAAAGTTTTAATGACGCTTTATTGGGGAAACAGTGCTGGCGAATTGTGAAGAGCCCATACTCGTTGGTTAGCCAAGTGTTTCAAGTGGAACTTGGATTGTGCCCCGCCCTCTTTTATTTGAAGAAGTATTTGGTAGGACAAGAAGCTTTTGGAGGCATGTTTAAGGTGGAAAATTGGGAATAGACGCTCAGTCAATGCAAGCTCGAGTAATTGGATTCCAAGGCCATCCATATTTATATTGTTGGCGCACGTCCATAATAACCTTGATAATGGGCTCTTGGTAGCTGATTTAACTGATAGAGACCCATCAATGGACCCCTAGGCATGTTCACGGCGCGACAAGGTCGAGGGTCCAACGAGCAGGGGGTTGGGGCTGTCCAAGTTGGTTGGCCGTGCTACGTTGGGCGTTCGCGTAGGCAATCCGGGCGTACGAATGTGCGAACGTTGTGACACCATGATAAGTGTTTGTAACCTTGTGTAAATAAGAATAATGAGTTTGCAAATGATTAATAATTTTCTTCTTTTCTTCTCCAACAATTACATACCTTAATTAGAACTACTCTATTTCAAAAGTTCAAATACGTATATGAAGGAAAAAGCTTAATTAATCTTCTGCCATATATCAATGTAACAAACAAACTTAACATTCAATTGCAAACTCTGAATCATATTTACGTACTCCACACTTGGAACAAATTCTTGGGTGGCCACAAATATAACAAGCACACTTTCTTAGGTATCAACATCATGATCTTAACCCATAATAAGGTGGTTGGATCGAACGATGCTCTTCTGTTTAAATAATATTATCAGCTGAGACTTTTGACACTCCAACTTGGCCCCAAGCGCATACTTTTAGATCCAGTTGCTCGAATCACTCTCGGAAACTCAACAAATCCTTTGATCCCTCTTTTGATATGCGGATTTTAGCCTCTCCTGAGGCTGTCCGTTGCATCCATTGCACAATCTCATTTCTATATGACTTGTGTTGATCGCCAAAAACGTCATTAACACACCTTCTTGATCTTCTTCTTCTTGTTGTTTCTCCTCTGAAAGTCAAACTATTAGCCTCGTTTGTCATCACGATACCGTGTTCTTGAATTTTGGCTTGTGCACTTTGAAGGGACGACTCAATTTGCGTTTGCTTAGTAGCTTCCAATTCTAAAAACTTCTCTTCCAACAAAATCTTTGCCTCGTCCAACTTCATTTGAACCCGCTCTTCTCTCAAAACCTCAACAATGCGTAGCATCTTTCTCTCCTCCTGCATCTCTGCTTTATCCAAGAGTATCTCCTTGGCCAGAAGTTCACAAACTCCCTCGACTGCCTCTTCTCTCCTCGGATAGTTCTTTCACTAGCCTTTTATTGGTAGACTTCAATTTCGTAAGAGCCTTGCGCTTGTACTCGAGATCGGCCTTTAGTTCAATGATTTGTGCTCGAGCAACATCGAGCTCGGATTCCATAAAGGGTTTTATAAAGGTGAGATCCTAGAAAGAAGACGCAATTTTACGTGTGGAGATAGGGAGGAGAAGGCGATGAATGGGCTTGTGAGTGTGCACATCTTCCTCTTGTTGATGCTGCTGCTCTTGTTTTTGTTGCTGGAGTTGAGAATTATAAAATGGGTTCTCGTACAGCTTCTAGGTTGGGAAAGTGGAAGTGGTGATGGGTACCTCAAAACTGAGCTCATTTCTGAGATTTTCTTTGCTTCGGATCATCATCATCACCATCATCAAAGTCTTTTCTGTTAGGCTTTGGTTCATATTATATACGAGTTTTCTATGGAACAAGTTTTTCTTTTGCCTTTGCCTTCGCTTTCGCTTTTGCTTTTCTGTTTTGTAAATGGGGGAAGGCCCTTTCTATAATTTGTTGCCCAGGAAGCGGCTTTAGAGATGTGGATTGTAAAGGTAAAAAATTCACGTGATGTTTCTGTTTGTATATTTAATATCTGCGGCAATTAGATGTGGTGGTGGTGATGGCCTATGGTCGAGGGAGGTCAATCCTTCACTTGATGAGTCCCCATGTCTCTCTTAAATCTCATGCAATAAATTAAGTTGTCCTTACGTTAGTACTATGCCTGATGAGGAAAACATGATGTTGTTTTGATGCCATTCTATGTAATTCAGATTGATACTGTGCAATTTGAGAAGATTTTCAAGTAGATAAAGTCTGGTATTAAAAGTGGTGCCACCCTTGAATCTGGAGGTGAAAGATATGGCTCCAAAGGCTACTATGCTCAACCAACTGTTTTCTCAAATGTCCAGGTATCACTGCCACTAAATGTTCCACAACAAAAACAATATGTAAAATACAAGTAAAACTAACCAGATTCTTGACCATTTCTGCTTTTAGGATGGCAAGTTGATCGCAAAAGATGAAATATTTGACCCAGTTCAGTTCATCTTGAAATTCAAGTATGTATAAATCACTCGTAATACATCTCGTTTCTGTACTTCCAGAAGCCTAAAATCTTTTACAATTGACTATGTCTCGGCTTTTGATATGGATCTTGACGAGGAGATCCGAAAGGCAAATTCAACCCATTACGGTCTGGCAGCTGGAGTTTTTACTCATATCATAGACACTGCCAACACCTTGACACGAGCTCTGAAAGCTGAGATGGTATGGGTTAATTGTTTCGATGTTGCAAAGCCTATCCAAACTGCAAAGCCATCCCTTGCGACCAGTTTGAGGTCGCATTCCAAGCCGTCGAGCTCTGGATTGCTGATCGCGCCGTACTCCCTATGGAAAATTCCCTAGGCGGCAGCATTCGCCGGAACTACGACCTTCTCCGGCACCGTCTCCACATCGTCGACGAAGTCCAACTCCCCAGCCACCACTGCCTCCTAGCCCTCCCTAGTGTTCGTAAAGAATTCCTCACTTGCGTAATCAGCCATCCTCATCCTCAGGCTCTCGCGCAGTGCGAGCACACTTTAACGAAGCTTGAGGCTATCTTGTAGAGTAGAAAGGAAGTTGCTTTTATGCGTGAAACTTCTCTGGCTAATTCCTTCTCCCAACAGGGTCATGACACTCTATAAGTCAATCTTTCTGTAAATTCACTCTTAATTTCGAGTTCAATCAACTCACATCTTCATTATATTTCACGACCGTACGAAGGTTTGAAAGTCTAGGAAGAACACAACTACTGGTGATGAGAAAGATAAAAGTGCAAAAATAAACTGGCTTGATCAATGGATGTCAACGAAGCAATGAAAGATTAGCAGCAGAGCTTCCATTGATATAAAAGAACCTGCAAGGACGGGTGAACTCCACGTTTCCAGGCCTTATTTTTACTCAGCTTCAAGAGTCGTGAAATAGCAATATATAAAGCAACACCAAAGACAGCCAAACCCACATCCTATGGCTTCACCCCGCTACAGAGAGCCTTACAGTCCCTCTCTTCAATCACCTGTAACTCCTTTGTATAAAACAAAATCATTGCAGGTGCGTTCAGCAAGCCCCCGTTGCCCAAAAGAAGACGAGCTACTCCACAGCAAATATCCCAAATCTACGTTCTACACCCCGGATCATCGATGGTGCATCTCGCTATAGCACTGGTGCAAATGATGGTGCAGTTGCTGCAGCAATGCCCAATTACATGGCTGCCACCGAGTCGTCAAAAGCTCGAGTTTGGTTACAAAGTGCACCAAGGCAGAGCCACCCGTCGACACCAGAAAGAATGCAAATTGTGGCAGCAAAGAAACGCCTATCATATCCAGTACCTGAGCCATATATGAGCATTAGTTTTAGCCAAAACTTGAGAAGCCCTAGCTTCAAGAGTGTTCAACCTGGCCATGTAGGAATGGAGCGACAATCATGTTATATAGACAGCATTGGTGGAGAGATTTCTCCATCTTCGACCACTGATCTGAGAAGGTGGCTCAGATGAGGCGAACTGCAGAAAGTAGTCATCAAGGTATCTGCAGAAAGTAATCATCAAGGTATGAAGATACTGATGATGAAACTAATAAACCTAGTTATCATCTTTCCATACACTAGCGAATACAGCCTACAGAAACTTGAGATGCTGTTGTGCGAGTCGGGTCGGGACGGGTGGGGAGAATTGGTATTCTGTATCCTGGCATATTTTCCATTCGTATAAGCTAAGTCTAGTTAAAACCATATTCTCTTAACATAACTGTATGAAGTTCTCCTTGTACTCATTGTCAGTTTTAGATCTCCTCAATTCTGCTTTACTTTCCTGCACTCCCCTGACTACCAAAGTCAAATTTATTATAATTGCACCCTATGGATATCATCACTCTAAGCACGATTAGCCAATAAATGATTTTGCACTCCTTTCTCCTCGAACTAGAGTCACAAATAACGAATTTGGATTACAGAGCTGTTGTATATAAAAAAAAATTACTATCATAAGCCAAGCACACTTTAGTCTTTAAGTAGAAATCAAACTCTCTTGCAGAAAGGGTACAGTTTCAACATAACGTCGCAAAGCACGATATGCACCAGACTGCTCCTAAGTAACCACATTGATCTTATGATGTTCATAGAAATTTGTAAAAACAGCTAATCAAACAATAAAGGTTCAACATTTAGAAGCAATAGTGCAATACTAGTAAATGACTATGGATGGGGAGCCTAAATATAATAAATGGTTCCTTCTCTAGGAAAAAACAGGTCCAACATCTACCAAATTACTCCCTCCGTCCCAAATTATCTGCTCTTTTAGAGTTCCACACACATACCAATATGTGTGATAAAAATACTAAAATACCCTTATGTGCTGAATTTTTTGTTTTCTGCGCATGAATCCTTATTGGTAGGAATATGAAAAGATGCTTAAAAAAGAGGAGAGGCATGAATAAGAGTAATGACTATCATTAATTAGGGTAAAGGGGCAAACTTGAAAAACAAAGGAAAAAAATGCATTGAAATCTTGAAAAAGCAGATATTGTGGGACAAAAGTTTTTTGCTAAAACAGCAGATAATTTGGGACGAAAGATTGTGCCAAACACTGTACAGCTATTACAAAGCCATCCGCTAGTCATACTAGCGGACGGTTATAATATAATCAATAATTCTAGTCTCAGTCATAACACTGCACGAATTCCTTCCTCAGTCTTAACACTGCAAAACAAATATTGGGTTAACCCAGTACACATGAATTCCTTCCTCAGTCATAACACTTTAAACATTGTACCTTTTTGTTAAAATCTAAGGAAGGATATTATATTAGAGAGATCTGCGAGTAAATAAACAAACAAACACCCTGATTTGCAAGGAACATTGACCTTTGAAATATAGAGGCCAAAGGAAACTGCACTGGATTGAGTCTATGACTATGGACTATATAAGAAAAAAAGACCACCAAATGAAGTCTCAAGTATTTCCATAAATGAAATTCTAAAGAACTGAGATCCATCACATAAAACAAGAAACCAACAAAATCAATTATATTTTCACATAAGATATACAATTGACTCTCCACCAGTACCCTCCACTTGATATTTTCTAGTGTAACAAAGTTATGGGAACCATTAGACCAATTCCACCACCCAACTCATATCTTCATCGACAAAAAAGGCATTACTGGTGCTATTCAGTTACTTTCCCCAACTACTAAAAAACCAAAAAAAATGAGGGTAAACACACAAGCATCTAAGAGATATTTAGATCAACAACAACAACATATGAATTCTGGTCTGTACATAACAAAAAGGATTAATCTCCCTAGTCAAACTAAATTAATTCATCTTCTTCTTTTAATCCATTTTCTCTAAATTAACCTCTCTTTAGGTCTTGAATTTCATTTTCATCATGCAACACTGATCATGTCAATCTCGATTGCTGAAGTTTGGCATCACCTGAAACACTAAATGTCTCAATGACAATTGATTTTGATGATCGGATGACAGCGACAGCTTGAGAGACAAAGTTGAATCCTCGATTGTCAATTTCTGACTTGAGCTAACATCCGCTCTTGTTGGTGGTGGATTAGGCATAGGAAAAACCGGAATTGGGCGCAAAAGCACCAATGATGCATTATTCACTTGATCAGCATTTTCCATAGGTCAGGTTTTCAGATGGATTCTCAATCTGTAGTGGAAATACAACAGAACCAACTGACACAGGGAAAGGCATCGCTGGAAACCCACCAATGTTGGAAATTTTCGGTGATTGTGTAACATGCTGGATCAAGTTATCTTGGTGAACAAGTTCTTCTTCCACTGGAATTGCAGTGACCTACAATAATCAATTAATTTTTTTTAAAAAATAAAATAAAAAAAATCTAATCATCTCGTCTTCAAAAGCTTACAGTTCATAGCATCTTAAAACAGACATCCTCTGTTTTCTAGCTCAAATTGTTTTAATTTTTACTTGCATGATCACTGCAAGTTTTGACTAGTTCTATATCATTACATTTAATGTCATAAAACAAGGTGAAACAAAACAATGATATGAAGACTTATTTATGTAGGTGGCTGGACGCTACATTACAAATTTGTGAGAATAGTTAGCTTTTAAGTAAGAAAGGTATGTTTTCAATGGTCAGTGGAGAATATGGCTCATATGGACTTGGAAAAAGCTTAAAATTAAGAATCTTATATTGAATTACCGAATCAGTGGTAATATCAAAGAGGCTAGAGCGACGGCGGCGGCATTTGAGGTTGCTTCGGCGGTGGAAGTATTTCTGAGCATGACTAACAACTTGAGTTGGGGTTCGAGTCTTGACGAAATTCCTCTCCAGTTTCCTATTCCTACTTTCTGCAATCCTAGGAGGAATAGCTTGTGTTCTTCCTCCGTCCATGGCACACCTGTCAATGATCCATCCATACAATATTTAAGTTAATCAACAACTTTTGGATATTTAATTATTTCAAAAACAGTATTATTGATTGATTAGGGATTAACATTTGTGAAAGAAAAAAAATGTATAGACATGTCCAAAATCAATAATTTGACAAACAGCTCAAATTTCAATAAGAAACAAAAAAGTCCAGAAATGCCCAAAAATAAAAATATATCAAATTTCAATTATTGAATTCATTCGTCACGTATACTTATAACTTACCGGTTTGTACTTGTATATACTCATATATTAGGAGTATTTATTTACATATAAAAATACCAAATTTACTTGAAAAGATATAAATTAATTTATGATACAACAGATACATTTATATTGACTAATAAAACAAGCAGAATAAAAGAGATTGGGATCAAACCTCGCTTGCGCTCCCGACTCGCGTTGGACTGGTGGTGAGCGGCGTCGTCGACGGAAGCATAACCGGTGGCGCCCGCGAATGCCGCGGCGGAGATGTCGACGTTGTTAGATGAGTCCTGAGATTGTTCATACTGAGACAAATTATTCATACTGACACTCTTCCTCATAGGATCCACCTTGAACGAGAATTGATAGACTGAATGTACTGTTATATAGAGAAAAAAGACGGATCAGATCAGATCAGGTGGATTGGAGGGTAATATTTGACACATGGAGGCAAAATTGGCTAAAAATTATATTAACTCCATTTGCTAGTAAGTCTAGCGGACAGTGATTTCCTAAATCAAATCATTTAACAAACGGATGGTATAGATGTTATTTGCCCATTTTTGATCCATATTTAGTGAATAAAATTTAGTGAATAAAATTAAAACGTATTAGTTTATAATTAGAATCTCATGCACAAAAGACAATGCCAGTGCTTTGCTCATTTACAGTGGGAAAAATCCCAAGAAAATATTGTAATAGTACCTATTCTGGCGGCCTTCCAGAAGAAACCCTGATATCTGCCAGAGCACCAATCAAAATGCCACTTGAGTCGAAGGTTATACAATCTAGATAAATAAATAACTCAATGACTGACATAAACTTACAGATTATCAATTGAGATCAAACAAAATATATCTTACTATGACCCAACCTCTGGGCCAAGAATCCTCTCCGATTACTGCCAAGGAAAACCAAATCATTGGGGAATCAATGCAAGTATTTGTATTAGTACATATATGGCTTCACTAGCTAATAAGCCATAGCCGAAAGCCCAAGATACCAAGAAAGATACCTCATTCAAGAATCGTTGGAGGTCTAGGTCTAGTACTGTTGCCTTGTATTGCAGTGGTATTTCCATTAGTGCAGAATTTTTCACATATAATACCTATCATTGTAATAATGTCTGGTTTCTTTTGGGTATTGTTTTCTCAAAAATGAATACAGTGAGGGGAGCACTGTGCACAAGGCCGTATTGACTCCAGCAGAAGTCAACAAACCAGATACATTCATCTCTCTCCACTACCTTAATGGTGTTGCAACACCCAAAAATAGCATATGTAAACCCAATAAATGCTCAGAAAGACTGATATTGCAGAAAAAATTGACGCGCCGGTCTAGAAGCTGCAAAAACAAAATTCATTGTACTATTTAAATATTGTGCAGAACTAAAGGTGTCTATGTTAGCATATTCATAACTCATGTGCCAAACACATATTTTCAGCCCTCATAAAATTGTGCATAATCGTTAACCAAATAAATATTTACCTGTCACTAATAATTGAATCAATTTTTCTTTCTCATTGAAATTACATTTTCACTTGTTAAAAAACGAGGAGAGGGAGGGTCGAACAGGTAAAAGCATAGGTCTAATATAAAAAAGTGGAGCATGTAACTACATATTATCTACAAAACACAAATTCTGAAGATAAAAAAGTACAGGTGATGGTGATGGTGATGACCGGAATTGTGATCACGTGCTGCTCCTTTGACAATGATGTAGAGTCTCAATGAAGCTAAAAATTGGATCATAATGCCTCTTGTGATGGAACTTATAGAGATGCATATATAACATTCCAGCTTAAAATTTTCATATAAACAAAGTGTGCTGTTTATCTACATAATGTCGACAAACATAGTCTACATATTGTTAAGAGTAGAGTCACAAAGAAATCTAAAAAACTGGACCATTGGGCGCATGTTCAACTCATATACACTCATCTCAGTAGATAATACTGTGTCTACAAAATAAGTCAGGAACATACTCGAATTAAAATCCACTAAGCACTTAAACATCTAAATAAAGAATCCACAATAACTTGCATAATGGTGAATATTATCCTTAATATAGAGAAATAAGCAAAATAGAGTACAAATTCAAAAACAATAACATGCTTGGGCATATTATCCATCCAACATGATAATTCTTTCACACGAGTGAATTGAATTTTGTAGATGACATCCATGAAACATTTAAATGTAGAATGTGTTTTCCAAATCTCAACAGCCAAAAAAGTTTATGAACACCAAAAAAAAAAAAAATATTTATGGATAAGAATACCATAAAAAATTCTCACCAAAAAATAATAGTAGTTTCTGACTTCACACAGGAAATAATGATTCTCAGACATTCCTTATCAATTTACATAACCCAATATTCTCTCATGGGAAATTCGTTATTTAAAATTTTAAAAATTCTCAGAAAGCAATAGTACCATTTAAACTGTCTACTAACCTATTATCTTCAACTTTATATACATGCCCATCAGTTGAATAAAAGTGCTGAACTATTATAATTATAAACCTTTAAACTATACAACTGCTCTTCATCATACCAAAGAAATATTCAACCAACGAAAAAGAAATTGAATAAAAAATTTCGCAAAATTAAATACTGAGATCACATTAATATCAACTAAGACTAAATTTTTCACATAATCAAATCGCCAAAAATAAAATAAAATTGAGAAATAAAGAAATTACCGAGTTAGGAACCGATGTGAATTAGGCAAATGAGAAGCAAATCGAGAATGAATTTCATTGTTTTGAGGTCTAGGTATAGATTACACTTCTCTGATTGCCAGAGGAAGCTGAAGAAACCGCCAAAAAAAACGAACCAGACCTTAAGAAGCCGGAAACATTCATATACTGTACAGGACCCATATAACCTGAGGGAACTCGAGAACCCGAAAACCCGTACCAAAATCCGACTGAGACCCGAATGGTACGGAACCCATATAGCCTGATGAAACCCGCGAAACCGTACCAAATCCGAATCCGACCCGAATTGTACGAACTGTAAATTTCTGAAAAGGTAACTGTACGAACTGTAAAGCCGCTCCGAACAGCAGAGGAGGGGGGAACCGTACCTAAAAGAAGCCGCGCGTTTGGGCGCGTCGCAGTTCGGATTTAGTTGCGCTGCCTCCGGCCGTATTCCCGGCATGTTTACGCGGTCATTGGATCCCTGAGCATGGAAATCTGCAGTTTAAATAGTCCAGGAAAAGAGAAAAAAGGAAACGTGAAGGGTGAGGAAGTTGAAAGAGTTGCCAGTTCTAACTGGGTATGCTGCATCTAGAGCCGGAAACTTAATATTACAATCAAAAACAGCAAACCCAAATCATAGCATGAACATAGGCGGTGTAGCATGAACCCAGATCGGCATGGCCAGAATTCATAAAACCACCGGAGATGAGTATAGCCAAACCCAGATTCCGACGAGCTTTATAAGAGATCTGAAAAAATTAGGAGAATCCTCCTTCCAAAATTAACACCAACACGTACCAGACTTTGTAAAAGCATAGATCGAAAAGAGTCAAACAGATACAGAGAAGAGGAAGGAAGGAGGAGGCGGAAGGAGAGATGGCGGGCCGTGAGTCGGAAGAGGGAGGAAGGAGACTGGAGTAGAATAGGAGATGGTGTTGTTTTGTTGCTTTTGAGTTTTGATAGTCTGTCTCTGTCTCTCTATATTAATAATGTAACCGAGTTTTGTTCCTTTTAATAACTTGGAATATTAATTATTACTCCATCCGTTCCTTAATATAAATGTTTTAGGGTTATGCACAATTATTAAGGTAATAATTGTATTGCATTAATTACAATATCAATTGTCTATATTACCCTTGTATTGAAATAAGAGATTGTTATTTATTGGACAGAAAATAGTGAGAGAACCAAAGTTACATTTAATATTTGGGGTAATATTGAAAACTAAACAATTAATGCTTACTTGAAATTCTAAAACGAATTATATTAAGGAACAAAAATATTTCTCTAAAACGACCTATATTAAGGAACGGAGGGAGTATTGTCTATTGGGTATTGCGTTTGAGAACTGAGAAAGGATGGACATATATTAATTGTAATTATTTGTTATAATGTGTTAGTGTTGTAATATATTACAATACGTTCATAAACAGAGTCATATATAAAATTCTAAATAATATGTTGGTGTAGTTAACGTATAAATATACATCACTTTTATATTTTAAATTTTTATAAGGAAAAATAGAGTACACAAGTGTGGGAATGGACAAATATAAAAGTGTATAAAGAAAATCGTCATTTTTATTTAAAAAATAAATTATGGTTGTGTATAGTATTTGATTTACTTGTAATTTATGTTTTCAAAAACAAAGCGGGCATAGTTGGAATAATAATATTAATGGAGCTTTGCATATTAAATATTGAATCATAACTAAGTTACCGAAAATTTT